>CAUYON010035761.1:0-23416 GCA_963573935.1 Arctocebus calabarensis
TGTAGTCCCAGCTACTAGGGAGGCAGAGGCAAGAGAATCGCTTAAGCCCAAGAGCTGGAGGTTGCTGTGAGCAGTGTGACGCCACGGCACTCTACCCAGGGCGATAAAGTGAGACTCTGTCTCTACAAAAAAAAAAAAAAAGACATACGCCGAGGTCTCAGCAGAGCACCTGCCACAGTGTTCAGTGGATTAATTCCCTATGCTGTGCCTTATCGAGGAGATGACACATATACCGAACACCAAGTTCTATGCAGGATGATTGAGGGGAAATTAGATGAGGAAGTTCCTTGAACAGAAACAGATAGGTGAGACAGTAATATATAAATTTAACCACGATATATTGGCTAGTTTACAACTGAAATACTATTTAGGGGCATAAAT
Source organism: Arctocebus calabarensis (assembly GCA_963573935.1). NCBI lineage: Eukaryota > Metazoa > Chordata > Mammalia > Primates > Lorisidae > Arctocebus > Arctocebus calabarensis. The sequence continues at coordinate 382 of CAUYON010035761.1, forward strand.
GGTTAAAAAAGATTAGGTATCTAGGTTTTTACCAGGTTTGGAGGAACCTAAATATCAGTCTAACAAATTAAGTCTTGAACAAGAATTGCATAAAGTAACCAAGTATGATAAAGTAGTTTTTTTTTCCTTCGGAAATATTGATTCTCATATTCTCACTTTCATGTGTGTGGGGGGGATACATTTCTTCATTCCACTGAGGTTCATGTTGTCCATATGACTTGCTTTGGCTTCACAATGGGTGACTGTTCTTCCCCATTCCTTTAATAGCATCTGGGTTTGTCTGTGTGACTATCCTTGGCTGATGGAACAATGGCACACATGATGAAAGAAAAGACTTGAAAAGTATTTGCTGTAATTGTGTTATAGCTTTCATACACAGCTATGATTTCATAAAAATAAATAAATAAATAAAAAGTATTTGCAAATTAGGCTCTTAAGTCTCTTCTATCACTATGACAAGATTATGCATGGGTTACTTCACTGGTTCCAGAAGGAAAATGAAAGTCAAATGGAGCAAAAACAGTCTTGCCAAATTTTCTCAGCTATACCAAGCCAAATCAGTTGTTTGTAGAGGTCTGTAAGTGTGCCCAGACAAGGTCAGCACTGCCACCCAGTTGATTCTAGACCAGATCAGTCAACTTCAGCCAGTCAAGAGATATGTCAGCTAAACAAATGCATATTATGAAATTCTACTGAGATTTTATGATAATTTTTTACTTATCATTACTTGTGGAATTACTAATTGATCTATCTAATACATTGTTTGGGGCATCTCTGTCACAAATGGATGAGCATGGATAATTATCAAATGGTGATAATTAATTATAGGTCACCAAGGCAGAGTGTCAAAGAAATTTTAAACATTGAATCTACCTTTCAAATGACTTAATATTCATTCACTAGAGTGTGCTATTTTCTTTTATTATATTTTAAATATATATTTATATTATTGTATCAGGATAATTTAAGGATATAAAGAATTAAGTTATAATGTTTGCATTTGTTAGGTTGAGTCCTTCATATAATTGTATTTCACTCACAAGAGGTGTGTCATATACCCTAACATTGTGCCTTTAAGTGAGAGAATGCCCATCTCTCTCCTTCCTCCCCTCTCCCCAGTCCCTCATTCCTCCAACCCCACACAAGTTTTTCTCTTGTATTGGCATGTATTAGATCATCTGCTAGCTTCATATTGATACTAAGTACATTGGATTTTGGTTTTTTTTAATTCTTGTGATACTTTATTAAGAAGAATGTGTTCAACTCCATCTAGGATAATACGAGAGATGAAAAGTCTTCCACCTTTTTAATGGCTGAATAGTATACCATGGAATGCATACACCATAGTTTGTCAATCAATTCCTGGGTTGGTGGTCATTTAGGTTGTTTCCACATTTTGACGATTGTAAATAGAGCTGTGATAAACAATTTAGTGCAAATCTCCTTATAATAAAATGATTTTCTTCTTCTGGGTAGATGCCTAGAAGTGGGATTGCAGGATCAAATGGGAGTTCTAATTTAAGGTCCTTGAGGATTCTCCATACTTCTTTCCAAAGAGGTAGGTAGTATTAGTTTGCAGTCCCACTGACAGTGTAAAAGTGTTCCCTTCTCTTCACATCCACACCAGCATCTGAAGCTTTGAGACTGTGATGTGGGCTATTCTCACAAGGTTTAGGTGATATCTCAGGGTAGTTTTGATTTGCATTTCTGATAATTAGGGATGATTAGCATTCTTTCAAATGTTCGTTAGTCATTTATCTGTCTTCTTCAAAGAAGGTTCTGTTCATATCTCTCACCCAGTGGTAGATGGGATTGTTTGTTCTTTTTTTGTTGATTGATATGAGTTCTCTATAGATTCTAGTTATCAACCCTTTGACAGATCTATGCCATGAAAGTATATTTTCTCATTCTGAAGGTTGTCTTTTTGCTTTGCTTGTTGTGTTCTTAGCTGTGCAGAAGCTTTTAGATAATTAGATAATTGAATAACTAAAGATTAATAAGATAAAATTCTATGTCTCTCATTCTAATTCATTTGGATGGCTGTCACAGTTTACAGCTTGTATTAGCATTCCTCCCAATCTTTCTAACTTAAAGTTCATTTCCTATAATCCCAAGTGTTCCTCACATCTTAATTTGAAGATCTTTGCTTGTGGACAACAATGATAAAGGAAGTCAGACTAATAAAACAAAAGTGTCTTTCACTTGTTGAAATGTGAAGTTTAGGTTAAACTTAATATAAGTGATATTAGACTGATAATTTTAATAAAAAGCAGAGAAAGAGTGAAAAGAAAATAGCATTGTAGGAATATAGGCCTCAATAATTTATTTGAGATGAATGATCTTAACTTAATATTCATCTTAAAGTTGTTCCATGTGTGAACTGGAAAGATGTCACAGTATCTTGGTCCAAAATAAGAGACGGTTCTAAGAATCCTGTGTGATGGGTTTCAGTAGTACTATCTTGAAGAGGAGAGAAAGTGCCCTGTTACTACAACCAGAGAGGGAAGGAATGAAGGGGAATGGTCCCTCCTTGTTCAGTAGCAATCTTCATGAATAGCCAAGATCTTGACATCTGATGCAACATATTTTCTGTTTTAATTATTCTCTAGCCAAGGCTCTTACATTTATCAATAGCTATTCACCCAGAACAGGAAGTCACTTAATTTTCTTTTTTGCAAGTTTAAAGACACATGTAAATCCTAACTTAATCCCCAAAAGTTTGAATCTGCAGGGAGACCTTATTCTCTTTCCCTTGGCATTGTCCTATCTACTGCTTCTTTCAGAGAGTGTTCCGCTTCCATTTAGCTTTACCAAGGTCTCAGCTGGAAAGAGATGTCATCTACGAACACCAAGTTAGAGTTGGAGTGTGATCATGAAAATTACAAGGTGCAAACAAACATTGCAGGCTGGCTGAGAGTTTATCAGTGGCACCTAGAGACTGTCATACACAATGTAATCCACAAATCGCCTAAACATAGTTGTCCCATTGGCCACCTCAGGTGAAAATGAAACAGCTGTTTAACTTAGCCTTTAAGAAATAAAGTCATATCTTGAATTTTTGATATCTTTATTACTCTTATAATTTACTTATTTATATTGTGGTTACTTTATCTACTTTGGGATCTTCACATTGTCCTATAATTGTGTTTTTCTAAGGTCATTGCCTGCATACTGGTGGAAAGACCATGGCTTTAGGGATACTTTGATGAATTTAAAATAGCATAATTGTAGTATATTTAGTTTTATGTATATTAAAAACATACGCATATCAATCATGTTCCTAATTTATTACTTAGAACAAATGGGAGTTTATTTAAAGTCCATTCTATGTAAAGAGTAAATAATAATACAAATATTGATGGTACTCAGATATGGACAGATTTATGAATGTGGTAAGTAGCTACCTAAATTTCAAGAAACATGATAATAACCCCTAGTCATAGTCTATCTTGGTTTATGACAGTTGATAAAATAGGTTAACCAACTTCCTTTACATTTGACCAGTTGGCTAAAAAGGAAGTCTTTTCCTAATTGGAAACACAAAGTGAAAGTCTTTGCAGCAAATATTCTAAAAGAGAGAGAGTGGAAAGAAAATAGAGAAAGAAAAGAGCAAAAAGAGGGGAAATGCCTGATATCAGGGTTATGCTTGCAAGGGCACATTTTGTGCCAGGGTGGTAAATAGAAAAAACATGATTTTGGAACCTAGATGGCTCGAGCCCTTAAAACCTCCCAAGATAAGAGTTTTGGTTGGGCTGAGGCTATGCACTATCCAGCCACAAGTGAATGCTTTATTGCCGTCTGGAAGTGTTTATTTTCTGAACATAAATTCAGGGGACAGATTCAAGGCATGTCTAGAAATAAAGCATATCATCATGCGAGCTGAACTGACAAGGACAATTTACTGTACCCTGCATTTGTTCTGGGCCAATCAAAGGAGAGCCAGCCATTAACATTCTAAAATCCTTACTGTTCAGTTCTGGGTGTCCCCTCACTGAACTTTGGAATGGCATGATTAACCCCTGAGGGACCGCAGTGTAGGGCCCAGAGCTCCGAATGGACGCTTGTTAATAATCCATCTCAGAAGACACATGCCGGTGTTGAGATGCTTCTGTGGCAACAGCTTGCTGTGGATCCTGGGAGAACGTCATACCTATCTCACAAGGAGGCACTGAGAATTAAATGAGATAATGCTTGTGAAACATCTGGCTCAGTAAATGTTGTCTTCCATAATTGCTTACTTGTTAATTTGTATTATTTTGTTCATAGGTTGAGCAATAAGAAGGAGTTGAAGGTGGACATTTTTTGCTATTTTCCCAGAGGCATGACTATTCTTTTACATACTAGTTTCAGAAATCCAAATCTCAGCTATAGGTGGCAATATTTAATCCATTATTAGAATGTGTAATTTTGAGATCCTTTTTGAACCTTTTTTGAACCTTTTTGAATGTCTTTAAGGTTCAAAAAAAGATTTAATTTTTAGAATGTCAATGATTTAAAAAAAATCTTTTGCGTCAAAGCACCTCAATAGAGTAAATTTTAGAATGATGTAAAGCATCAATTCCAAGGCAAATAGCTTGCATTCACTCTGAAGTGTAGCATATTAGAAAAATGAGCTTAGAATTAAGTTTAAGTTGGAAACACAAAGTGCGTTCGGCAGTTTGATAGAGTTGAGATGAAGATTTCAGTACGTGTTCCTTTTTGTCATAAGTGACTAAACATTCAATGTGTGAATGTGTTCAAGACGGGAGGCCATTTCCTACCTCTTCCTTCATGGATGGCCCTTCCTAGCTCCCTTGTGCAGGAACAGACAGCGGCAGTCAGGTGGGGAGAAGGCGCTGGTACATGGGACGGCATAATGTATGCTGATGCATAATTTTTCCCAAAAGGCTTCTCAGCATTTTGCAAGATCAGTGAGTAGATAACAAAGATTTTGGAAATGAGGGTTTTATCTTACTTAACATTAATGTTTGGCCTTAATTGAGAGACAAGGAAGAGTTTCATTGAATTAAAAAAAACCCAGACACACACGTCTTCATTGTCTCTTATACTGGTTCTACAAACAGATATTTTCATGTTTGGTGGACTTGGGAGTTCAGTGCATCTGGGGATCATTGGAGACTGGCAGCTGGCCTGCCTTCATTTGTTTGTTCAGGCCTTTGTTCCTTCCCTCCATCCTTCCTGCTTTCCTTCATCCCTTCTCTATTGCTATCTCTCTCGCTCTCCCTTTTTCCCCTCTCTTCTTTCCTTCTTTCTCTCTTTTTTTCTCCTCTCTCTCTCTCTTTCTTGTATCTTGATTTTACCTACATATGAAGATGAGTCTACATTTCAAAATACACTTTTGCTTATTCTTTATTTTTAGTTTGCCTCCCCTGGATTCATTCAAAATAAGGATCAAGGCAATCCAAGTGGGATACTAATTATGACTTTTGTGAGCCTCTCTCCAATCTCTTATATATGACATCTGAGTTAGTGATATATTTCTCAACTATCTCTATAACTTAATAAGGTTATTATTAGAAGTACACTTATAAAGGATTAAAAACTGTCCAAATGGCTCATTCCATTTCTCTTCCAGCTAATTCCATATATTACTATCTCTGTTTAATAATTAATGCTCTTGTTTTTAAGATATTAACAATTTAGTCTTTGCCCTGCTCCATCCACTTTCGTAATGAAAAGCGCAGTGCATTCTATGGGCCTTCTATCACTTCCACACTAATTGTGATGAAATGCTCAGTATAATGCACCAATAAATATTTGAAAATCGGGTGGAAGGAATGCGGGGAGAGCACTTTGTGCTTTTAATTGATATGCTGAACAACATTGGTTGTAAATGGAACTAATGTGTTTGATTTTTTTCTTCTCTAGATGTGATTTAGAAATTGTGGTGTCTGTGATAGCCAAGGCTGGTTATCCACTCCGTGCAGAGTGACTGTTTCTCTGTTGGCTGGCCTTGCTTTCTCTCCCCGTTTCACAGTAACAAACAATTTACTAGCAATACATTCAGCTTAATAACCACAGTTCATTCAGAGTAATAGAAACTTTTTCCTAAACTCTGGTTCACTGTGACGTCTTACTCCATTTTTTCTCTTTTCTAAAGTTATTTTTCTGATTTTTTCCCATTAGTTGTGTTTTCCTAAATTCCTTTCAAGACTGAAGGCCATTAGTATCTTTTGCTTTTTATGTGATGTCAAAATTTGATTTTACTTACGGGTCTTGGAATTGTGTTTAAATTCAGCTCCTGTATTTAGTTCCTGTATTTGTTTTGAAGTCTTTTCATGTTCAGGAGAATCTTCTGATGGCTTTCCTACCCCTATCAGTTCCATCCTAGTGTCCCCTCAAGCTTTTGAGGTTCTCTTCACCTAGCCATGGTATTGGAACTGGCTTCTTGTATGGCCCTGTCTGCTAATGCCACCTGCCCCTCCTTGCACCCTGTCCCCATCTCTTATACCAGGTGATCATACCAAGCTTCTCACATGCTCTGTCTTTGTCCACAATTGCCCTTTTCTTTCTTTAACATAACCCAGGAGATGTTACCTCCAAGTATTTTGACTTTCTGAGATGGTAGGACCCACACAGCTGTCTCTCTGCACCCATCACACTGTGCTGCTATTTACTTGGCTGCTTTTGGGGAATCCTTGAGCGAGAGGTCCTGTCCTTGAGCTTTGTATCCTCAGTATTTAACAGAGTGTTTGGAATACTAGCATGTAGTTTTTGGTTGAGTGAATGTATGAATACGCATACTACAAATGCTTGAATGAATTCTCCTGAGCTAACTGTATACCTCCAAAATACTACTAGCTTACAGAGTCCATTGGAATTGTCTATTGTGGAGATTGTTGCTTCTTTTATCCCCTTCCCTAGAACCAAGAAGAAAAAAAAGTGAATGATAATGTTCTGGTATCCACTAAGTATTTTCAAAACTATTAGGTATAAGAGAGAGAGGAAGAAAGAAGTCAAGAATTTTTCTTTAGGGAGTGTGAACTTCTAAAATTGATCAGACTACTTGACATTGATATGGACACTGTTAACCCTGGCATTATTTGCTGAGTGCTTGGTGGATGCTGACACGTTGTGTAAGAATTGACTGAGTGGCTAAGAGAGAATGAAGGACTTTTGACGGAGGTAATCTGAAGGCTAGAAAAGACCCAAAATGCCAATCCCTTTTCTGCATCTACAGTTTGGGCAGATACCCAGAATTTAGAAAGACTGACAAAAAACCTGGCAATACTACATATGTGCTCTGGCTCCACCCTTACATTTGTAAACTTTTGCCCTTCTTTTTCCTCTCTCTCTCTCTCTCTATATATATATATAAAAAATATATATGTATTTTTTTTTTTTTGAATACTGTCTATTTTTATCCTGGCTGTTAGGAAGTTCTGCACATGGAATTTTGGGAATTTTTTTTAATGTTATAGTAATGTAGTACGGCTATCCCAGCTTTCTATCAGAAGTGGCAGGCAGCCAAAAACTAGAATCATTGTTTGCAAACTCTAAATATAGAGTCAAGATTTATATGAAGAAAACAGATATGTCTTGTTATAAAACCATGAATAAGCATTGGCACAAACATAATAGTTTATTCCTCCTTGATATCGCTTATTTTAAATAGCTATCTATCTTTTACCAAGATCCTGTAGAGAGATGCACTACAGAAACATTTGCTTCGGCTCAAAGTACCAGAGGGCAGCTCTTCTCTGCAAGCAGCTACGACTTCATTATTTCCAGGAAGTGATGAGGGATACAGCTGAAAGGTGATTTGGTCTTTCTAAATTTCAGGTAGCCTGTGGGGTTGTTATTATTAGTAATGCATCATATTCATCTTAAGGTCACTGGGAATGTGGTTTGGTTTTTTTTATTTTGGGTTTACTCTAACTTTGTGTAAAAGTTGCCTTGATCCTGAGACTCCTTTGGCCTTTCTTCTATGAGATGTCACGTTCAGCACAGAGAGGAGCTTCCCCTGTGCTTCCCATCTGTGCTTCTTCCAGCTTCCTTCCCACCCTGACCCCTCTCTTCTGATTTCCAGCCCCCTTTAATCATTTCTGCCTGGTCCACAACAAAGGGGCAGCAGGGGAAAAAAAAAAGAAAAAAAGACTTTCGGAAAGAGTTAAAAGGACGGATGAAATTCATACAATGTACACCATATGGTCTGACATTTTCCAGATTAGGTAAACATTTCTATTGGGGATAAATAGTCTTGTACATTGATGTGAAGAAATTGCATGAGACAAGGGCACATTCGGCATAGCTATTCTATGGTGTAATGTTTGCTCAGTAAGAGAAATCTGGACACACAAGGGCAAATGGCAGAAGGTTCTTGGTACAGTCCAATTTTTGGAAGAAGGGGTTAAAAACCATGAGTTTGTGGCCAAACTAAATACTGTCTCCTCTAAGCTGAGCACTAATAATTATTTTCAAATTCACATGCACACACACTCTCATAAGAAACTCCCAACAGTCCATCTCTACACCTCTCTGAAGCAACTGAAGAACTACATTTTGTCAAAATCCTTTACCAAGTGGCCAGTGCTTATGAAGAAATGCTTGCAACGGCTGGCAAATATATTCTAGGTGAGTTTCCGCCAGTGTATGTGCCTGCTTTGGGTGTAGACTGCTCTGCTCCTTGGTGAGCAGCCCCAGAGCCATAGATTTCATTTGATCTTTGCAAAGGCTAACATCTGTCTGCTGTCATTTTAGTAAGATTGATGACAAGCAAGAAAGAGAAGAGGGGAGGGAGCGGAGGGAACAGAGACGAGGAGAAGGAGCTCTGGGCAGCCCCAGTGGTGGTGGCCAAGGCTGCCAGGGGTCACTGCTGCAACCCCCTGGCCGATGAGGGCCTCGGTGGAAGGCAGCCAGGCCCCACACTGGCAGTAATTGCACTTGGTTTTTACAGCTGATAGCTAGAACTCCAAGACACAAAGGCAGCATTTTGCACCTTATATATCTTAATAGATTACTCACATTGCAAGCAGCACCAAGCTAAATGTTATGACAGCCATAAGAATGTAGTTTACTGTTATCTTAATGTAGCTGGGCAGCGCAGGGTAAAGCCATCAAAAAATATTATATATTTTTAAAGTTTCCAAGAGAAACTAACTGATGCAGACATAGAGCTATTTTTACTTGAAGTCCTGAATTTTGGCAAACACCTTTCAAACCATAATTTTAAATATATACACACATATTTCACATATGCATATGTATATGCATGGATATGCACATTTTGTGTGTGCGTTTCCCCCATTTGCTAAATATCGTTTCTCCTTCACTACTCCCTTTAAATTATACGAATGCCATATAGGGAAGAATCTATTTAAGAGAGGACACCATGGTGGAAATTTGTCTAGGAAATAGTAAGCATTATTTTTGAAGGTACAAATAACGGAAGACGCTTGGGAGAGTTGCATGAATGAATGAAGGAATAAATCAATGATAACAGACACCTTCCTTTAGCAACATGGTTTAAATGCACTACTCGTGCCCAGTTTCTTCAGGTGCATACACTTGGCAAGAAGAGGCAAGGACAGGCTCCTAAAGTAATGAACATGAGAGGGATGACGACAGGACGGGAAAGTCCAAGGGTACCAATAAGGCCATTGTCTATGCCGCTGCTTGCTTTTGTCCCAGTGTGGTGGGATGTTTGACTTGAACTTGACGAAGCAGTGACTGCAGGGAAATTTAGACTAGTTTCGGCCTTCATCATCAGGAGACAGAGTCCATGAATAGAATCTAATCCAGGCGCACACAACGCTGTCCAAATTTAGTTGGAAAGTGAAACAACTTTACTCAATTCAATGGAAGCCCCAGGGGCCTCAGGATTCCTTGTGACATCATGGTCCTGACATGATAGAGGAGTCAATTTATGTAAATTCCAGGGTGCTCCAGAAAGCAGGCTCAGACATGAAGTCATCTAGGCCAACCCAGTTATTCTGAAGAATGAGCAAATGGGTGTTTTTTTCCTAAAGAAAAAAAAAATTCTAAAATAGAAAATAAAGCTGACAGAATTTTCTTTCATTTGGCAAATAAAGTTGTTCTTTGAATGTGTTCATACGAAGTTAGACCAGCAAAGAGAGAGAAATAAATTAATGTTTAAGCATCAGAAAGGGGTAAATGTACAAATGAGTATTGATATTCCCACAATATCAAATGAATTATTTAAAAAACTATAAAGGCCAGTAGATTAGGTGATTGATCACCACAGTGTCAAACAATGAGTTTTATTACAGTTTGGTTAACTGAATTCTGTTATTATCTGAGGGAGTTTTAAGAACATATATAAATATGTTTATGGAAGTTCATTCTGTTTTAGTGGAGGGCAGGGAAAGCTTCATTGTACAGATTGTAGAGATTATATATTTTTTACCTGCGAGGCACCAAAATAGGAAACATCTTGGTGTAACTCAGCAGAAGCAGAGAGAATGAGTTAGGCTTTTTTGTAAGTTCTTTCCAAATTTTAAATTGGTGAATTTTAAGTGGTGAATCCTACTGAATGAGTCACAGAAGATGTATTCCATGAAGGGTGGGAGGGGGTCTCTGGCTGAAACTGGGGATTAGTGTCAGAATCTCAGTGGATAAGATCATGTTTAGTTTTTTTAAAGTGTTCTCTCAGCACTGTAATATATAGGTCATTTTACAACTTTAGTCAGGGTACATGTACAGTTATAAGGATATGTTTAAGGCAAATGGAGAAAAGTTTCCCACAGGGATTCTTTTTTAGCTGTGACAGGGTTAGGGGATTTCTCTGCTGGGGTTGATGAAGTATGGAGGACCCATCCATGCGGGGTCCTCTGGTAGAGAGGGTTCTACCTGATGGAGGGGAGGAGAGGACCCATCAGTGCCATAGCTTTTTTAGTGGATTAAACAATAGTCCCTTAAAAGATGTGTGCCTGGAACCTGTGAGTGGGACCTTATTTGGAAAAAGTCTTCAAAGATGTAATTAAGTTAGGGATCTCAAGATGAGATCATCCTGTATTATCCAGGCAGGCCCTAAACCCAGTGATTCCTTATAAATCCAACCAGTTCTCATAAAAGGAAGAGAACCCACAAGGCAGAGAGAGGGGAGAAGAGAAACCATGTGAGAACGTAGGCAGAGACAGAGTTACACAGCCTCAGGCCCAGGAATACGTGGCCGACTCCCGAAGCTGCAACTGCAGAGAAGGGCTCTCCCCCAGAGCCTCTGAAGGGACAACACACCTGCTGACACTTTGATTTCAGACTCCTGGGCTCCAGAACAGGAAGAGGATGTGTTTCAGTTATAATCTTCTTGGTTTGTGGTAATTTGCTACGGCTGCTCTAGCAAACCAGCACACTATCAGACAGTGCTATCCCAGATAGCAACCTCTGCCAACACTACATCTGGGGAAGAAGAAGTGACAACATCAACACAACCTATCCTTCCTCCCACTTTCCCACTCGGCATTCCCATCGGCTGAACCATAGCAGAAACTGGGGTGTAAGAGAGCCCCTGTAGGTGGTCTGAGGACACCAGGCTGTAAGACACAGAACAGAGAAGAAAAGAATTTGCAGAAGAAACAAAGTATGGGCACAAACATGATGCAACATGTAATCCTTTATAACTCTATCTCCAAAGGTCAAAACTTTATAATATCTCATTACTGGTGCAGAGGTTCAAAAGGTAAACTCAAGCTCTAAGTTATCACTGATGAGGGGAGAAAGTCCGCCCCCAGAGGTGGTTGTAGACATGAAAGGTGATCGGAGTTTACTCAGAGCTCAAATGAACACATTTTGACTTATCAAAAGGCATATGTTTTAAAAGGCTGAGAAAAAGGAATTAGAGTCACTGAGTCATATAGGAAACTCAAAGCAAATAATGGAATTTAGGAAGATATTAACAAAGTAAGTTTTCCTAGTTGCTCTGTTACATTCTTTCCAAGTCCTGTTATACTTTGCTTCTAATGAATTATCTATAAATTTTGGTAAGTTCAGATTTCTAACTATGTCCAATCAAATGAATATTTGAGCTTCTCTGTGAAAGTCTCAAACTTTTTTAACTAAGTCACTTCTGAGAAGTGAGTGTTTTGGTAACTTATCCCAAAAGTTATCACTGGATGTTCACTCTGTATTTCAAAACTTTAAGCCCATTGTAGTATAAAATATCCCCCAAAGTGTGAGTTCTCAAATTCTTCATAATAATCTAGTATTCTAAAGTGGATTAGGGTAAATGCTCCATAAGGGAGACACTACAGAAAAGTAACATTCGACACATTATTTTCTGGATTTTAATTTTTCTTCTGTAAATTTTTATTAGGATGGTACTTGCTTATTAGCATGTAATGTTCAAAGTTGTCCATTTTAGCAAAAAGTATCCACTGTATGTGCATATCTTACATTTTCTTTTTCTTTTTGTATTTTTTCTTCCTTATGATTTTCTTTTTATTTATTTATTTGCAGTTTTTGGCTGGGGCCGGGTTTGAAACTGCCACCTCCAATATACGGGGTCGGTGCCCTGCTTGTTGAGCCACAGACATCACCCATATTTTACATTTTCTATGTTAGTTTTTACATAGCTTGTGATGAAAATGCCTATTTCAGGTGCTCCATCATATGAAACTTTTGAGAAATATAACCACCCAAATTTTCCCTGTTGTAAATTTTACAAAAAATATTAAAATGAGCAGCATCTTTTTCTGGACCTTCATCTTGGAGGGATTTTCCCTAAAGCAATACATTGTTCCAACACTGGCCTTTTTATTAAAGTATTGATTTAAAAATTCCCCCTTGCAAAAGTTAATGAACCATTTTCTTACTATTTTTACTGTAGTGGTACAGTGAAAAGTGCATGAGCTTTGGAGTCAGACAGACCTGGAACTGAGTTATGACTTTGCCACTGACCAGAGGTGGGACTTCTTATTTCAAACTCTCAGATGCCTTACATGTAAAATATCCCATCACCTGGGATAACTGTAAGGATTATGCAAAATTATATATGCAAAGTTTCTCATATAGTGGATAGCTCATTGGAGGTGCTTAATAAATGTTTAGTGATTAAATGATTCGCAAATTGCTGTGAATGTCAGAAGCCCAGGAAAATAAAAGGAAAAACTCTGATGTACCCTGAAAAGTTGTCTTTGATTGTATCATCTTGGGTGTTCTGACATTTCCCTAACTCCTCCCTTTTTTGCCATATGCTTTCCTGCAGCAATGCCTGGCTTCATATTTCATGCCCCCTGCCTCAGCCATTGTGTTTTACTTTTCACCCATCCTTTGCCCTCCTCTGGCTGTTTGGTACCCAACAGAGAGCCTAGCAGGAGGGTTTGGCTGAAGGAAGTTGCCCCCTTTCCCTCCGCAGATTAAATGCAAACTCTAACTTGGCAGACCAGGTTCCTTTTCTTCAGCTTCATGGGACCTGTGTGGGATAAGGAGCTGGTCTGTTGCTAATTAGCATCAGTAACCCCGGCCTGATTCCAAGGTTTAGAAAAAGGCTGAGCTACCCATTATAGCATTGCCTGGTACTCAGTATCTGGCTCACTTTTTTTCCTGAAATGAATGAATCCGTTTGTCCAAGCCCTTGAAGTCCATCTAATCAACTGTCTAGCTAGGTGGGCCCATGTACACACCCGTGAACTTTGCGGTTTGCTCATGTTAGCTAAAATAGTGTTGTTTAAAGCATGATGGATAAAAACGTGAATGATGTCTAGCTCAGAGTCAGGCATCGAGCAAAAGCCAAATGAAAATATTTATCTGTGTCCTTCCTTTAGACAAGCGACACAGTTTCTGTCTCTGTCAAATGCTTTTCTCAGGTAAATTGCTCAGTCTTATTAAAGAATCACTTCTGGTGGGGGGCAGATTGTGACATCCAAGACATTTATATGAATCCAGATACTTTTGGCTGTTTATAATTCTGCCATAGCAATCACTTCCTAAAGGAATCATCTCTTGGAGGGCTCTTTACAAAATATAGTAGAAGAAGAAACTGCCAATGAAAAATGTATTTTACAAGTAAAGAATAAGTTTAAAAAACAAAGGAACAGGACTCTTCTGTTTCTTACTCTCTGTGATAATAAAATTTAAGGAGAGAGGCTTCCATCAAGGAAAGAACCTTCTTTCCATGAGTTGGATATCATTTGGGTCAGTTTCAGTTGCTGAAGACAGTGTTCCCATTAGAAAATTACTAAAACCTCTGATCTTTCCCATATGAAGTGAGAAGCCATTTATATGACATAAGAAACTAGAAACAGATATATAACTGATAAACCTTTATGAAGGCCAGTTTGTGAATGATGGTCCCGATTGTAGAGATATTGAGCAAGCTTAGAAGGTAGGCTAGCTTGCTTTTCTATCGCAAGGAATCCTATACCCCCATGTAAGGAGCAATAGTCTCTTTGTATTTTCCACATATTTTAGAGGTTACTATCCATGCAGATGGCTTTGAGATTGCCCTGGAAGTGAGAGTTGGTGAAGATGCAACAAAGAAAAACTTTAGAATGTGGGTATGGGCAGAAATTAAAAATGTGTACGTATTAGGGGGATAAGTTTCAGCATAACAGGGAAAGCATTCGATGGAAACACAAAGTAAAGCTAGTTAATCAGTGACAGTGAAACTCATCTTGTAATGAAATAGATGTGTAATTTCCTGAGTCAACCCTTGTTTCTCTGCCCCCCCTAGTCTTCGTATAAGAATAGTCCTGGGATATGGAGACACTTACGTTTGTTGAATGAATGAGTGAATGAGTGAATGAATGAGAATATTCCAGGCACTAGTGGCGTGCTTTCTGTGTGTTAATTCATTTGACCCTCTCTGGCAGTTTCCTGAAGCTGCTGTGAAAAATTGCTTCAAACCTCTTGGCTTAAAACAATTGAAATTTATTCTGTCACAGCTCTGGAGCCTACAAGTCTGAAATGAAAGTGCAGGGAGGGCCTCAGAGAAAAATCTTTTCTTACCCTTTCCAGATTCTGGTGGCTCTAGAATGTTCTTGGTTTGTGGCCCCTTCTCTGCCTCAGTCTTCACATGGACGTCCCTGTCCGTCTTCGTGTCTTCTCTCTGTCTCTAATCTCCCTTTGCCTTTCGCTTGTAAGGACTCGTGCACTGGATTTAGGGCCCATCTGGATAGATAATCCAGGATTATCTCATTTTAAGTTTCTTAACTTAATCTCATCTGTAAAGACCCTTTTCAAGTCATGTGATGTGAATATCTTTCGGGATCATTTTCAGCCTCCAATACCTCCTAAGAACTCAATGAAGGTTGGATGCGGTGGCTCACGCCTGTAATCCTAGCACCCTGGGAGGCTGAGGCCGGTGGGTTGCTTGAGCTCAGGGGTTTGAGAGCAGCCTGAACAAGAGTGAGACCCCATCTCTAATGGCCGGGCATTGTGGTGGGCACCTGTAGTCCCAGCTACATGGGAGGCTGAGGTAAGAGAGTCGCTTGAGCCTGAGGGTTTGAGGTTGCGGTGAGCTATGACACTACGGCACTCTGCCAAGGGCCACAAATTGAGACTCCGTCTCAAACAAACAAACAAATAAGCAAATGCTCTATGAAATAGATATTATTATTTGCACCTTCTGTGATTGAGAAACTGGGAGGAGATCCCAAATTATTTCAGTTGCCTTTTCTAGGATTCATGTGGAAGTTCTGAAAAGAAAGTTCTTAAATATAAATTCTGAAGAAAAATGAAGAATGTCCTAATTAAATATTCTTAATCTATCAAATTCTCTCTTGTGAAACATAAACAGATCCAAAAATTATTCTCAAAATTACAGTATTAAGAAAAACTACACACAAACCTCTCACAGCGTCACGAAATCCAAACTACCTCTCCACTGTTTATGGTAAGGTGAAATCAAAGAGTTCTCTACTTACGCCAGGTCTTCTTTTACCATCCTCTTCTCATTCCTTTTTCTTCATTTAATTTTTATTTTTGAAGGGACAATTTTGTTCGCAGTTGTGATGGGAAAGGTTATCAGGGAGGGGAAAAAGTATTAAACCTTAATACCAATGGATATGTGTAATAACTGCAATATTTTTCATACAATGTTTATTGCAATTTACGCACGTACCTGAAACTGTGCTGGCCCCTGGATTCCCTTGGTGATCAAGATGGAGTCTAACTCAGATTTTGGTGAGAGAGAATATCAAGGAATCAGAGAAATAAAATAGCAAGACAATAATAATGGCTGACATTTCTTGAGTATTATAGGCTAGAGATAGTCTAAGTGCTTATCATATGCCAAAGCATTTAATTCTTTACATCAAGAAACACTCAGATTGGTCCTGAAGATGGAGGGACGAGGTTCATTAGAGCACTTGCCTCTTGGTATTTGCTCCTGCCATTGATTTGTCTACAGGGAAAAGACCCAGAACTGATTCAGCAGATTCTCGCCAATGTTTGTGATAGGTCAATGTGCCCTTTTAAGCCCCACTCCTCTGCTGCTTTCCCCTAAAACAAATTTGGGAGAAACATTCAACATATATGGAGTTAGGGACTAGAGCATGGATTTCATTTGTAACTCAACATATTATAGGTTCTCCAAAAATATCTATTAGTGTGCTGATCACCATGCACTTGGAAAAGTTGATTATAAATTGCATCTTGCTTTCTAATGCACTTTAATATTTAATTATTCTACTATTTTTATACAATAAAGTTGTTTTACTCTTTATTTAAAAACATGACGACCTGAAATATGTGTTAAATGAAAAGAAGGCACTCAATTAATTGCATTCTAAATTAAGAAATACATTTTGGATTTCAGGGGGTAGGTAAAGATGTATTTTGTTTTTGAATTATCTATAGAACATAGAAATATATGTGCTAACTCTTTGGATACACATTGTGCATAAATGAAATGCTTTATTTTCTCCACATTTTAATGTAATTAATATTAGTATGTGGAGATGGAGGGTTACATGGACCACTTCCTTATTAACAATTCTTCTACCTTTTGAATCTCAAAGGCAATCTTTATAAAATGGAAATGAAATATAAATGTTTTGCATTCTGTTTTATATCTTAAATAACACAATTTTGGATATTTTACTGATTAAAAATATCTAAGGGCCATTGGGTCTGAAAAGGGGTTGGGGGCAGTTAGAAGCCCTCTGTGGTATTATGTTATACAAATGAGCTTTAGATTTACATGAAAGAGTTTACTAGAAAACCTTATGTGCTCCAAACTGCAGAACAGCAAATTCTTACCTTACATATCTGCTGTTTTTAATCACGGATTTCCAGGATTGGGAGCTGTAAATAAAGGGGGGAAAAGTATAAGATTTCAGACCTTCCAGCATCTTGATGGGACAAGAGAAAAAGACATACAGTCATCTAGGCTAAGTTTTCCGAGTTCCAAAGAACAGCTATACTTTTTTTAAAAAAAATCCTCATTGCACATTGCTGAAGAATAAGGTGAAGGAAACAGTCCTGACGTGACATTGTTAGCAAGGAGTCACAGTGATAGCAAGAAAGAGGCCTCTCACTGGATCATTGAATCATGGTTGGTGAACAGCACAGTGAGCATTTGCAAATGTTTTAGCAGGTAAATAAAAATCAAACAGTTTGCAACATTAGGCTCTGGAAATTTGATCACATCATCCCCAAGCAAGCCTAGAAGCAAATGAAATTAGCTAGTTTTAAGATGGTAATCTTTTTTAAAAAATATTTGTTTGTATTCTTTGTGTTGAAATTCCATATGTACCCTCAGCATTGGGATCGACTTAACCATACAATTCTTACAGGGCTCCAGAAATTGTGATTTACCTTTTTAACTACTAGAGTCTCTGTAATGGTCAGTGTTTCCAACCATGGGAGATGGAACAAGACCTATTAAAGAGATAAAGCAAGTGGCCAGCTTGCTAAAGCTCAGCCACACTCAGCCACCAAATGCACATCCTCAGATGGAGACCCGTGATCGGCTCTTTCAGATGCTATTTTCAAAATCTTCACAAAGGCCTGTGTGGTGATTATATGTATTCATGATGTGCATTTCGTGTGCTCAGCTCAAAGGATATTTGAATGATGCATTGAGAATTATTCCTAAAAAAGGATTCAGCATCTGTAAACTGCTTCGTCTTTGAGAACGAGAAGAGGGGAAAAAAATATGGCTTGATTTTCTTAAAAAAAAAAAAATACCAACTCAAAGCAGAGCAGCTTATGTGAGTTGGTGTTAATGCCCTATTACACGCAGACACACTGCAGCATAATCACACGCATTCACGTCCACACAATCACATGCGCACATAAACAACTGTGTGGCTTTCGTTCTCCCTGATTATTTTCATCTTGAAATTCACTTTTGAAATCAAGCGAGTCCTCGGTTCCAGCTCACAGGCATTGCCCCTGCACACAGCTCCCTTGGCCTTCACAGACAGGGCTGAGAGACATGTCTCCAAGAGGAAATCCAAGACGGAGGTTTTTCACTGTCGATTGGTGTGACCCCATGTGTGTGATGTGTGTGATTGTATGATGCGGGGTGTTTGTGTGTACACATACACATCAAGGGAAGGATAACTTTGTGTTGTCAATCTCTTCCCTCCTCCTCGCCCTTGTCTTGAGGACACATGGGAAGGAGCACACAGGCCGCGTCCTCGCTGAGTGCTGCCTTCCCTGACCTGGGGACCCTGCCTGACTCGGGGCTCCTGCTCTGCTCTGGGTCACTTATTTCCGAGAAACTTCTCTGTGGTACTGGGGGTGGCTGCCTTCTGATTAGGAAGGTCCACGACTGGGGTTTTGACTTTGCCAATTGAGGTCCATCCCTTGCCCCACTCAAAAAAGGAGAGAATTGTGTAATGAATGAGTGAATGAATGAGAATATCAAGGAATTAGAGAAATAAAACAGCAAGACAATAATAATGGCTGACATTTCTTGAGTATTACAGGCTTATTTGTAATCCCTTGGACATTTAAATTTTCTTCATTTTTTATCACATTGTAAACTCTAAAGAACTGTCCCCCAAGGATAAGTTTGTGGAGTCTCACAGAATGTTTTCTGACAACTCTGTGCCTTGTTGAGCCCATTCCCTGCCAGGTGAGTTAGGAACTGTTTTTCAGGTTTCATATTACTTCTTAAAATGACTAATTTTCAAGTTTTTATGTTACTTTTTTAACGGTTTATGTTTTAGGATTGTTTTGTTTTCAAATTTTGTATTCTATTTTCATAATAAAACCCTGTGGCCTCAAGAAAAAATGTCCTTTTTGTGTGTGTTGCCATTAGTGTGGCAGCATTTATGCCATCACTGGCCAACTAATACTCTTTGAGTTTCTCTCTCAATGCGCAAAACAGCATTTGAATGATGCTTGCTCCATGTAAACTCATGAGATTGTGAACTATTTGAGAACGGAGACTATACCTTAATATGTATACCCAGTAGCAAGCTAGATAGTCTTATCAAATGAATGAATAAATGATTGTTACACTTGTAACTCCTTTCTTAGTTTTAAATTTATTTAAAAGGAGTGCTTGCTGTTTTTTTTCTTTCTTATAGCTGCCTTTTTATCTGAATGGTTTTGTTAATGGGAGAGTCCACGGATGGGTCTGGTTAACAGCCTTGTTCTATAGATTTCCTCTGCAATGGGACTTTGCGTGCCCTCTCAGCAGGAGATGAGGTTCTATTACTTCATCTCTTGAATTTGGGTTGGACTTTGGACGAGTAAAATGTGAACTGAATGATGGAATGGGGTGTCTGTTCCGAGGATAGGCCTCCTGAGATAGCCTGTTCTTTTGTTCTCTCTCCCTTGGACTTCTGCCTATGCCATGAGAATCATCCCTGACTCATTTGCTGGAGAAAGAGAGACCCCACAGATCAGAGCCAGGTCAGCCCCCTGAATCCCCGCTGGACCAGCCGGCCCCTCAACTGACATACCCTCTGTCTACAGAGGAATGTGCAAGCCATGCTCAGAGAGGTATAGCTACTTAACCAAGACAGAATGAGGCAAAAATGAATGTCCTCTGCCACACTCCCCTGAGCTGCAGCTACTTGCCACTCTGCGCTGTGGGGAGGAAGGGTGACTGATACAGGATCTCCTAGTCAAACTCCCCCCCTGCTTTCTCTTTATTCTCAAGGGACTTTCTGATTTCAGCCAGAATCAACATAAATAGGTGTTAATTCGATAGATCATTTATTTGTGAAAATTATTAGTGTTTTCAGTTTGTACTCTGACTATATTCACTCCCATTGGTGATCAGAAAAGAGAAACGGCAACGTCGTAGAGATTAGAAGCAGCAGACAGCACACCTTCAAAGACTTCTGACCCTGAGAAATAGTGACAAATCTTCCTTCTGTTTATGGGTAATTAACTCTCTGCCTTCTGGAAGATTTTAGTCTGAAACATTAGCAGTGAATGATAAATAAAACAGAAGAGATGATACAGTCAACTAGAAAAGAATTGAACTATTAGTAAAGTTATTTATGTTTGTTCAAGCTCAGAGCATACACTAAAGGTCTAAGCAGTTTTTTCAAACTTTCCGACTGAAAACAACTGATCAATAAAATGCCTACTATATCTGCCCTGCTGACTGCGCTGACTTGGGGGTTTGTATGGGCACTCTTCAGAGGATGCCTAACGGCAGCACAAGAGCAGTGGGAAGATTTTATTAGCAAAAATGCAATAAATGGAATGTTGAAATACAAAGATAAATGTGAAGATGACCTGTAGAAAGGAGAGAAAACTCCACTTGTGAGTAGAAGATTATCTAGCACAGAAGGAAAGAAACAGATGAATGGAAAAGAATTTGTTCCTAAACTAGAAAACCTTCTCCAAGGTGGTGGAAATCCCTCACCATATGAAGCCAGGATTGCAGACCCCAGCCAAAGGCTGTTGCTATGGATTTGTAAAGAGTTTTGCTCTTCTGTGTGTTCCCTTGGTCCTTACCTGGGAGAACCATCACAGCACTTCAAGAATTGTAGGTCTTACAATGACAACTTGCACTGAAGAAGTCCTCATGTTGTTTGTGTGTTATGCCACCAGCCATCATTTACGGAGTGTCCATAACATGCTTGAAGTGTCCAGGATGAAATGGGTTTTACAGAGAGGAGGAGACAAGGTTACTGACCATGGGAAAGTTGGCCTGGGGGAGTTCACTCCTTACTAGTTCAATCCCCTAACCCATCAATCCATTGGCCCATCCTTGGGCAGTGAAGAATGCTAGAGCCAGATAGTTTGGCTTCTCTGAGTCTAAGCAGGAGTTTGGTACTTGCCTGTTCTCACGTTCCTGGTAGATATTTCTTGACTTGATACATGCACTGCATATATATTGACTGGCTGATTGAGCTTAGGGTTTCTGCTAAGAAGCCATCTGAAAAAGGATTTTCTCTTTCTGTGGTATCTGGGCCTCCTTTCAGAAATGATTTCTCAGGAAAGAATGACAGCAGAAGTTAGAGCCCCTCTTCGTGTGCCTGATTTAGGCTTTTATGTAAAAGCCAGACCCAACATGCTCTACATGGTTTTCACTCTGTATCTTTTTTTTTTTTTTTTTGCAGCTTTTGGCCGAGGCTTGTCTTGAACCCGCCACCTATATGGGGTATATGGGGTCGGCGCCCTACTCTTTTGAGCCACAGGCGCCGCCCTTTACTCTGTATCTTTATCCCTGTGGTGTTTAATGTGCATGCCTAGGTCACAGTCAAATTAGTGTAGGAGAGTTCTGATCACTGATTGAAATGTGTTTTAGATTTCCATAAGCCTCAATTTTCTTCCTATAGTTTTTGTATCTCATAATGTCTTTAGTTAATATGACTTGCATTCCAGTTTGTTTTAATTTGGAAGACATAGTATTTTCTGTACATTTAGTTCAGTCAGATAAAACGTGTGATTTATAGAGAATTGGTGAGCTCTTCTATAGATCATAAGATCATAAGTTGATTCTTGACCCTCACTGGTCCCTCCATTCTATGATATCCCAAAGGACAAGGGTGATGCTCTGAAATGTTTTGCACCAAGAATGTATCTTAACATATAAGCATTAGCATTAAGTTGGGTTACAACAGGAAAACAGATCATTTTTATATCCAAGGGATAATAAATAAGCCATGTGGACTGAGCTACCATGAGACCCACCACAAAATTTGGTATTCTTTAGACACACTTAATTTGGGTCAAGTTTGAGCAAACTCTCTTGACATCTGATCTCAAAGCTTACCACCCCATTCACATTAAAGACTTTCTACTGTAAGTGCCTGAGTCTTCCTCTGGCTATTGGATCATGCCCACACTTCACATGGGGGAAGGCCAGAGCAGAATCTGAGTGCACTCTTGGCCAATGATTGATAAATAAGGCTGACTTTTGTCCCTCAGGTGGATGTCTCAGCATGTTTGACCTTGCCATTCAGTGGTCCCCAGTAGGTGTGAGCTATGGTTGACCACAGTGGTAATCTGCTCAACACCCCGTGTTGACTTCCTACCTTTTCTTGTCTGCTTTCTCACTCCACTCCTGGGCTTTTGCAGACCACCTACTGACCAAATCCTCATTTCAGGATCTACACCCAAGGGGACCAATCTATCAAAATCATAATATAGAGTCTGAATTGTGAGAGAAAATACCTCAAGCAAAGCCTAGAACAATAAAAAAAAAGATGAGATTGTTGCTTCCCTTTCTGCTTAGCTTATTCCATATCTGAATTATAGCATAGCTACTATGAAAGATTTCAGTGTTTTAAAATTCAAATTTCCTTCCTCCCTCCCTCCCTTCTTTCCTCCTTCTTTCCTTTCCCCCCTCCTTCCTTCGTTCCTTCCTTCCTTCCTCCCTTCAACTTCCTTCTTTCCTTGCTTTCTTCCTCCCTCCCTTCAACTTCCTTCCTTCCTTCCTTCCTTCCTCCTTTAAACTTCCTTCCTTCCTTCCCTCCCTCCCTCCCTCCTTCATTCCTTCCTTCCTTCCTTCTTTAAACTTCCTTCCTTCCTTCCCTCCCTCCCTCCCTCCTTCATTCCTTCCTTCCTTCGTTCCTTCGTTCGTTCGTTGGTTCCTTTCTCTTTGTCTTTCTTCCTGACATTCTTTCTTCTTTATACTTAGTCTCTGGCTTGTAGTCACTAGAATGAATGTCTTACATCCCTGAGATGAACTCAGTACCATCCTCATTGACCTAGCAAG
>CAUYON010035763.1:0-10530 GCA_963573935.1 Arctocebus calabarensis
TTTGTATATCCCGATTATCCACTGAAAAGCTCAAACTTATGGCCCGCCCCCTACTACTCTGTGCACCAGAGCAGCAACACCTTATTGGCTGTTCTACCATCCCGACACCTCCCCTAACCGAGACTATATCAGATGCCCTTGTCTTCTATTCTCTCTCTCCCTCTTCTCCCATCCCCGTGTGGGTCTCTTCTCCTCTCCTCTCTTCCTCCGTTTCTCTCTCTCTCTCTCCCCTCCTCCTTCCCCCGCCAATAAAGACCTTTCGTACAAGTCTTGGTGTTCTGTAAGTTTTGTGCCGGTGAGTGCCCCCCCTTACACTCTCTAACACTTGTTGACCTTCAGCTTTCCAATCTGTAAAATGGGAGTATTGAACCAGAGACTCCCCTAGCTTCAGCATTCCTTAAACTTAGTTTCTGAAACATGTTGCCTGCCGGTAAAGGAACTGGGCAGGGTTGGGCACTAATCAGGCTGCCTAGGTTTGCATCCTGTGGAGCTATGTATTGGGAAAACCAGATAAGACAAATCAGGGCAGGGAGTTGACAAGGGTTGGAGTACAGGCTTAGAGCTGGAAGCCTAATGGGTAATGAAGTTTAGAGAGGAGGAGGAGAAGAGAATAAGGGAAAATATCGGAGAGTAAAAAGAATCAAATAAGTGATGTGTTTTCTCCAGAAAATCATCTCCTTGTCCTGGGATGATTCACCAGATGTTCCCCAGATGTTGCTGGTGAATGGGAAACATCTCCCTCTGGGATCCCAACTGAGCTCTTCCTGTTCATGGGGAAATGGTCTGGTCCAAGGCAGTGAGGGTGGGATCTGAAGCAGCATCCATCTGTGGCTACGGCACATATAAGCAGAAACACACCCACACATCCTCAGGGAATTTCTGAATACTTGGAAGAGTCCCACAAGTTTCTCAAACATTCAACATCCCATGGACCACCCATTTTAGGTAAATAAAAATTATCACAAATTTTAAATAATTTTAAAAGTAAAATTAATGATATATTCCCATCAGTAAGACTAAAATCAAAAGGACTAATTACTAAATGTGACAAGATTGAGAGTTAACCAGATCTGTCACATATTTTTGATGGAAGAGTGTATTGATACAATTATCTTGGAAAAGAATTTCACAGTACCAACTAAGGGTAAACATAAGTAAACTATGATCTTATAATTCCACCCCAAGAGAAACAAGATGCTTATATCCACCAAAAACATTTATAAGAATGTTACAGTCATTTTATGTATAAAAGCTCCAAATTGAAAATAACTCAAATGTCCACTAATAGGGGAATAGAAATAGACTATGATTTATCATACAATGTATTATTATATAGCAATGAAAAAGGACAGACTATTGCCTCATACAGTGCTATGGTTTGCATGTCCCAAAACTCATGTTGAAATTCATTAGCTGTGTGAGTGTTGAGAGGTGAGACCTTTAATAGGTGGTTAGGTTATGAGGGCTCTGCCTTCATGAATGGATTAATTTCCCCTATTCTTGAGATTAGGTTAGTTATCTTGGAAGTGGGCTCTTTTTTTTTTTTTTTTTTTTTTTTTATATAAAGAGTCTCACTTTATCACCCTGGGTAGAGTGCTGTGGCATCACACAGCTCACAGCAACCTCCAACTCCTGGGTTTAGGTGATTCTCTTGCCTCAGTCTCCTAAGTAGCTGGGACTACAGGCGCCCGCCACAACGCCTATTTTTCAATTTTGCAGTTCGGCTGAGGCTGGGTTTGAACCCACCACCTTCGATATATGGGGCCGCACCCTATTCAATGAGCCACAGACGCTGCCCTTTTAAAATTTTTTTTTTTTTTTTTCAGTTTTTGGCTGGCGCTGGGTTTGAACCTGCTACCTCCAGCATATGGGGTCAGCATCGTCCTACTCCTTTGAGCCACAGGCACTGCTCTAGGAAGTGGGCTCTTAATAAAAGTTCCACACCCATTTCTCTCTGTCTCATGCACCTACTTGCCATGTAATGCCTACCACCATGGACTGATCTTCACTAGTCCATGCTTTTGGACTTCATAGTCTCCAGAACTTAAACCAAATACATTTCTTTTCTTTATAAACGACCAAATCTGTGCTATTCTGTTATAGTAGCAAAAAATGGACTAAGACATACAATAGCTTAAAACATCTTAAAATCCTAAAAACATTATATCGAGTAAAAGAAGCCAAGCACAAAAGAGTAAGGACTATAATCTCATTTGTTTAAATGATGTTTAAGAACAGGTGAACGAAAACATGATGATAATGTGACCTTTAGGGTACTGATGAGGAAAGGGCTAAAAGAGCCTTCGGGTGTGCTGGAAAGGTTCTATATCTTGGTCTGGATAGTGGTTGGATGGGTGTAAATATTCAAGTTCTTTGGGATTTGTTTACTGTAAGTTTTTCCCCCAATTAAAAAAAGAGGAAAAAGGAGGAGGAGGAATGACAATTATGGTGCTATAATTGTGAAAAGGAGGCCAGTGTTTTCAGCCTTCCACCAATAAGCCTACACCTGCATCACTGAGGGATACCTATAGTCCACTGGTCAAGTTCAACTATTTAGAGTCCTCCATCTGAATTAGTGTTCCAATGGTCTGGAGAGTTTTCCAACACCTAAAACCAATTCTATGATTCTCTGGACACTAATTGAGTGTTCAACAATTGATTTGAACTCTGACACTACCTGGAGTAATCCAGACTCCACAGTTTAGGGCTCAGTCCTGGGAAACTGCACCCCACCCTCCACAACTGACAGCAATCACAAGTCCAGGCCTTTGTACGTCTGACAACCTATAAATTGGGGTTCCCACAAGCACCTTGTAAGGTTTGATAATTGGTTAGAATTCCTGGACTCAGGAAGACATTTTCCTTATCTTTTTATTATAAAGGATACAAATGAACAGCCAGATGAAGAAGTTCTGCCATGGTCTATTTGCATGCTAGTAAAGGAATCCCTGAGACTAGGTAATTTATAAAGAAAACAAGTTTATTTGGCTCATGGTTCTATAGACTGTAAAAGAAGTATAGCACCAGTACTGCTGGCTTCTGGTGAGGGCTTCCAGCTTCTTCCATGTGGCAAAAGAAAAGGCAAGGGGAAGGAGGGGTGCTCGTCTCTTTTTAAAAACTGGCTCCAGTGGGAACTAAAGGAGCAAAAACTCAGTTCATTAACTTGAGGACAGCAACAAACCATTCATGAGGGATTTGCCCCCATGATCCAAATATCTCCCATTAGGACCCACCTTCACCACTGGGGACCAAATTTCAACATAAGATTTGGAAGGGATAACATCCAAACTATAGCAGATAGTAGAGCAAAGTTTGCAAGTGTCCTGAGCACAGGAGCTTCTGTCCCAGTGGAATTGGCATGTGCCCCACTCTTGGTATATTCTTGCGAATGTGGATGCGTTACAGGTCCAGAAGTTTACCCAATCTTGTTCAAGAGTTTTTATAGAGCTTAATATCTAGTCCTCTTTCCCGTCCTGGAGGTCATGGGTAGGATTGAAAATTCCAAACCAAGGCCAGTGTGCTGTGGCTCACAATTGTAATCCTAGTACTCTGGGAGGCCAATCCTGAGCTCAGAAGTACAAGACCAGCTTGAGCAAGAGTGAGACACCCCCCCATACCCCTCACCCCACCCCACCCCCCCACCCCCGTCTCTAAAAATAGCTGGGGGCGGTACCTGTGGCTCAAAGGAGTAGGGCGCCGGCACCATATGGGTTCAAACCCAGCCCTGGCCAAAAACTACAAAACAAAAAACAAAAAACAAAACAAA
This sequence comes from Arctocebus calabarensis, assembly GCA_963573935.1. Classification (NCBI taxonomy): domain Eukaryota; kingdom Metazoa; phylum Chordata; class Mammalia; order Primates; family Lorisidae; genus Arctocebus; species Arctocebus calabarensis. The sequence continues at coordinate 3,767 of CAUYON010035763.1, forward strand.
AAAAAATATATATATATATATGTTTCCTATATATATGTGGAAGTTGTGATGGGTACCTATAGTCCCAGCTACTCAGGAGACCAAGGAAAGAAGATCACTTGAGCCCAAGAGTTCCAGGTTGCTGTGAGCTATGACACCATTGCACTCTACAAAAGGTGATAAAGTGAGACTCTGTCGCCAAAAAAAAAAGAAAGAAAGAAAGAAAGAAAATTCCAACCCAGTAATCACTTGGTCTTTGTGGAACCAGCCCCATTTTGGGGCTATCTAAAGGACCCTACCCGAGGTCACTTCATTAGCATAAACTCTGGTGTGCCCAAAAGGGACTTCTTCTGAATAACAAAAGATACTCCTATCACTCAGGAAATTCCAAAGGTTTTAAGAACTCTGAACAAGGAATGGGACAAAAACCAAATATATTTCTTATTTTGCCATAGATGGATAAGAATTATTCTATCATGGTTCTCGGGTACAAGAAGCTTCGTGTTATTTTTCATCTAAGAGTTTCAGTTGTAGCTTTTAATGTTTGGGTCTTTGATCCATTTATAGTTAAGTTTTGTATGGTGTAAGGCAGGGGTATCCAACCTACAGCCCACAGGGGCCATAAGCTGATTTTGAGAGGACATTTTTGTTTGCCTATCTGTGGTGTTGGATTTCACAAAAGTATGCAGAGACTTTTATTTTGCTAATTAACTTTTGTTAGTACATGTGTATTTAATGTGCAACCCCAGACAACCCTTATTCCTCCAATATGCAGCAAAGAAAAAAAAGATTAGAAGGATTAAGGTAAGGTAAGGGTCCAACTACGTTCTTTCACATCTGAAGATCCAGTTTTCCTCATGCCATTTGCTGAAAAGAAGTTGAGTTTTCCCTTCTTTTAAAAAAATCAAAGCAACTGAGTTTCAAGAACTTCCACCTCAGTTAGCAAGGACAGTCTCCCATGTGCCTTCTCAGAGTTTATCTGAAGAATAGGGCCGCTTTCCTCTATCTAGGACGACCTGGCTCTGTGATTTTCAGTCCATACTGTCTGCTGGTGGCTAGAGTGCCCCTTCTCAAGCCTACGAATTCACTGTGAGTAGATGGTGGGCCCTGCTGTTTTGGAGCAACCCTTGTGGGAGGACTGGTGAGGTTGAGAACAGGAACTAAGGTCCATTTAGGAGGCTCAAACATTTCTCTCTAGGCAGCCCTGCCCCAACTACCTCCTCACCTACCCAGTCCTCTTTCCATCTTGCCTCCTTCATTTCCTATCCCCTCTCAACCTCAATCCAGGTGGAAAGGGAGATTAAGAGGGGACGCACTTCTCCCCATGTCTCTCAGTGGGCTAAGGCAGTGGTTCTTGGGTGGTAGCTCCCAGACATGCAGCATCACCTGAGAACTTGTCAGAGATGCAGATTCTTGGGTGCCCTGTACACCGAGTGGGTCAGAAATTCTGCAAGTAGGTCCCCCAGCAACTGTGTTTCAACAAGCTACTCCAATTGATTCTGATGCACATCAAAGTTTGAGACCCACTGAGCTAAGACACTAGAAAGCAAAAACCAGGAAAGGGGACTGTCTTCAAGCACATTTCTTTTTCTTTTTTTTTTTTTTTTTTTTGAGACAGAGCCTCCAGCAGCCACCCGGGATAGAGTGCAGTGGCATTCCAGCTCACAGCAACCTCCAATTCCTGGGCTCAAGTGAGTCTCCTGCCTCTGCCTCCCAAGTAACTGGGACCACAAGCGCATGCCACAATGCCCGGTCATTTTTTGGTTGTAGCAGTCATTGTTGTTTGGTGGGCCCAGACTGGATTCAAACCCACCAGCTCAGGTGTACGTAGCCGGCACCTTAGCCTGTTGAGCCACAGGCGCCGAGCCCAAGCACATTTCTCAAACATTCTCACTTACCTAAGTTAGAAGACTTTTATGCATAGATTTGTGGATTAAAAATCCAGGCAGTTGAGTTCTGGGTCAAAGGATTTTGACAGCTATTGACAAATCCCCCAAATTGCACCAATTTCACTTTCAACCAATAGTGTCTGAGAGTGACTGTTTCCCAACACCCTCCCTGGCACTAGGTGTTACCAAACTGTGGATCTCTGCCAATCTGATAGGAGTAACAAAGAAATCCTACTTCTTTAAATTGGCATTTCTCTTATTATGAGTGGAGCTGAGATCTGATTTTTTTTTGTAAAGACAGAGTCTTGGGTGGCACCTGTGCCTCAGTATACATGGGGCGTCAGCCCTATATACCGAGGGTGGCAGGCTCAAACCTGGTCCTAGCCAAACTACAACAAAAAAATAGCTGGGTGTCATGGTGGGCACCTGTAGTCCATAGGAGTTTCAGATTTCATACATTTACACCACAATACCTAGAAAGTGTGTCCCGGAATTCCAAACAATTCCAGCCTTCACATTGGTTGTGTCATCCTTCAAGACATCCACAGACAGGGAATTGCCACAGGCTGAATGATTATCCTGTTTCATCTTAATCCATCAAAACTTACTTGAGGGGTGACGCCTGTGGCTCAGTGAGTAGGGTGCCGATCCCTTATACTGAGGGTGGCGGGTTCAAACCCGACCCTGACCAAACTGCAACAAAAAAATGGCCGGGCATTGTGGCAGGCACCTGTAGTCCCAGCTAATTGGGAGGCTGAGGCAAGAGAATTACCTAAAGCCCAGGAGTTGGAGGTTGCTATGAGCTGTGATGCCACAGCACTCTACCAATGGCGATAAAGTGAGACTCTGTCTCTATAAAAAAAATAAAATAGGGCGGCTCCTGTGGTTCAGTGAGTAGAGCGCTGGCCTCCCCCATACCAAGGGTGGCAGGTTCAAATCCAGCCCCAGCCAAATTGCAACAAAAAAATAGCCGGGCATTGTGGCAGGCACCTGTGGTCCCAGCTACTTGGGAGGCTAAGGCAAGAGAATTGCCTAAGCCCAAGAGCTGAAGGTTGCTGTGAGCTGTGACGCCATAGCAGTCTACCAAGGCTTTATTTTATTTTATTTTTTAAAATGAATAAAATAAAATAAAGACAGTTATTCATTTGTTTCCCTCAGCAGAGTGCTGTGGTGTCACAGCTCACAGCAACCTCAAACACTTGGGCTTAAGCAATTCTCTTGCCTCAGCCTCCCAAGTAGCTGGGACTCCAGGTCCGCGACACAACGCCCATCTATTTTTTTGTTGCAATTGCCATTTTTGTTTAGCTGGCCCGGGCCGGGTTCAAACCCACCAACTTCGTGTTATGTGGCTGGCACCGTAACCATTGTGCTACAGGCATAAAGCCTGGAGTTGAGATTTTTATGCAACATTTGTATTTCTCTCTAAATACTGGTTTATATTCTTTTTTTTTTAACATGTATTTTACTATTCTTCATTACATTATTCCCCCCGACCCCCTAGTGGTAAGACAGAATTTATTTACAGAAAAGAATGCAGAAAACACTAAAGGTCCTGGTAGAGGGAGAGAATTCTAGTGGGGATACAGAAGCTCTCTCCGTTTCTCTCCCGGTCTTTCCCCCTGGTTTATATTCTTTACTGATTTTGTATTGAGTTGCTGTCACTCTTTGAGAATGAGGGAAATGAGCTCTCTCTCTGCCATACAGGGGTGTTTATTCCTGTTTTGTCTTTCACCTTGATTTAGAGAATGTTTCCCCATACAGAAGTTTTAAATTTTTATATAGTCCAATTTCTTAAATATTTGCTTTAGGGCTTCTGGGTTTTTTGTACTGCATTCTCTATCATAATATTATAAATAAGCCCACTATTCTTTTCCCTACAGTTTTAATGTATTTTTTTTTTTTTTTGTAGAGACAGAGTCTCACTTTATCGCCCTGGGTAGAGTGCCGTGCTGTCACACTGCTCACAGCAACCTCCAGCTCCTGGGCTCAAGCGATTCTCTTGCCTCAGCCTCCCTAGTAGCTGGGACTACAGGCACCCGCCACAGCGTCCGGCTATTTTTTTGTTTTGCAGTTCGGCCGAAGCCGGGCTTGAACCCGCCACCTTTGGTATATGGGGCCGGTGCCCTACTCGCTGAGCCACAGGAGCCACCTTTAATGTCTTATTTTTAATATATACATCTTTTATCCACCTGGAACTTATTTTGATTTAGGGAATGGAGTAGTGGTCCCACTTTATTTTTTTCACCAGTGGTTAGCTAATTTATTGCCACCTTTTTCTGTTAATTTAAAACGTTTGCTTTAGCCCAGGTGCAATGGCTCAGGCCTATAATCCTACCACTCTGGAAGGCTGAAATGGGTGGATCACCTGAGCTCAGGCTGGTCTTGAACCTGTGAGCTCAGGCAATCCACCCATCTTAGCCTCCCAAGTGCTGAGATTACAGGTATGAGCCACCGCACTCAGCCTTAGAATGTTCTTAGTAATTTTAATACTATCTTTGTAAAGGCCCTTAAGTGTCTTTTAAATATTTTCTAAATATTTCTAAATATTTTATCTTTTTGTTTGACATTGTAACTGTAACTTCTATTTTTTTTTAATAGGTTATATATGTTTTAATGTAAAGGAAAGAGACATCTGTATATTAACCTTGGAGATTGCCGTCATCCTAAATTCTCTTGTTGTTAATAATAGTTGTACATTTCTACATATGATTTTGCTTCCTCTTTTCAATGTTTACATCTCCTTTCTTTTTTTTGGTCTAATTACATTGGTTGGAACTGCCAGAGTCATAAATGATAGAGATGATGGTGACTACTCTCACTTTGCTCTTGACTTTGATGGAGATGTACTTCCTGTTTCACTCTTAAGCATCATGCTGGCTTTTTCTCTTTGAAACATATATATACCGGCTTGGCACCAGCCACGTACACCTGAGCTGGCGGGTTCGAATCCAGCCTGGGCCTGCCAAACAACAATGATGGCTGCAACCAAAAAAAACGGCTGGGCGTTGTGTCTGACACCTGTAGTCCCAGCTACTTGGGAGGCGGAGGCAAGAGACTCGCTTGAGCCCAGGCATTGGGGGTTGCTGTGAGCTGTGACACCACAGCACTCTATCCAGGGTGACAGCTTGAGGCTCTGTCTCAAAAAAAAAGAAACGTATATATACCATCTCCCTAACTCACCACATACGTATGTATAAAACCATGTTAAGGAACTGCCAATCTACTCCTGTAATGGTTTTGTTTGATTGTTTGTTTTATAACCCTATGAATAACTTGATTTTAAGTTTTATTTGTTTCAAGTAGGAATGGATGTGGGATTTTTGTCAAATTTATTTTGGGTATCTACTTAGAAGATATTATCTGGTTCTCCTTTAAACTGTTAATATGGTTGATTTTATTAAAGATTTCCTAGTATGTTTGAACCACCTGCATTACTAGAATGAACTTAGTGGGAGATGATAAATGATTCTTTTGAGACATTGTTGATTTATATCTGGTGATTTTTTGCACCCCAAGTTCAATCATATTTAATCACTATTCAGATTCTCCACAATTCTACTTTTGTTCTTTTTTTTTTTTTGAGACAGAGCCTCAAGCTGTCACCCTGGATTGAGTGCTGTGGCATTGTAGCTCACAGCAACCTCCAATTTCTGGGCTCAAGCGAGTCTCCTGCCTCTGCGCTCCCAAGTAGCTGTGACTACAGGCGCCTGCCACAACGCCCGGCCATTTTTTGGTTGCAGCCGTCATTGTTGTTCGGCGGGCCTGGGCTGGATTTGAACTTGCCAGCTCAGGTGTACGTGGCTGGTGCCTTAGCCACTTGAGCCACAGGCGCCGAGCCTCTACTTTTGTTCTTGATGAATCATGAACTAATGAATTCTATTAAAAACTATTCTTGAGTTTCATTCAGCTTTTACTTGGATTTTCTATATATTGTTATTCTTAACTATCATATTTTATTCTTGATTGTGAAACTATTTAATTTGGTGCAGAGAGATTTCTGAAAACTAGATTCTTTTCTTTTGTGACAGAGTTTGACTTTGTTGCCCTGGGTAGAGTGCTGGGGCATCATAGCTCACAGCAACTTCGAACTCTTCGGCTCAAGCAATCTTCTTGCCTCAGTTTTTCATTTTTAGTACAGACTGGGTCTTGCTCTTGCTCAGGCTGGTCTTGAACTCCTGAGCTCAAGTGATCTACCTGCATTGGCCTTCCAGAGTGCTAGGATTACAGGCGTAGGTCACCACATCTGGCATGTAAACTAGATTCTTAATGTGGATACTGTATTCTCCTGTTTAACTTTATATATGTGTGTGTGTGTGTGAGTATACATACATACATATATATATATATATATTTTTTTTTTTCCTGAGGTCGGGTTTGAACCCTCCACCTCCGGTATATGGGGCTGGCGCCCTACTCCTTAAGCCACAGGCACCACCTTTTTTTTGAGAAAGAGTTTTGCTCTGTTGCCCAGCCTAGATTGTAGTAATATCATCACAGCTAACTGCAACCTCAAATTTTGGGGCTCAAGTGATCCTTCTGCCTCAGCCTCTGGAGCTGGAGCTATAGGTATCCTCCACCAGGCCTGACTAATTTTATTTTTTGTAAAGACAGGTTCTCACTTTTGCTGAGGCTAGTGTAAAACTCCTGGCCTCAAGCAGTACTTCCGACTTGGCCTCCCAAAGTGCTAGGATTACAGGCATGAGCCATCACACCCAGACTGTATTTGATTTTTTAAAACTTTCTGAGTTATGGGTGATGCCTGTGGCTCAGTCAGTAAGGCACTGGCCCCATATACTGAGGGTGGCAGGTTCAAACCCGGCCCCCGCTGAACTGCAACAAAAAAATAGCTGGGTGTTGTGGCACCTGCCCCTGCCCTCCTGGCACCTGTAGTCCCAG
>CAUYON010035764.1:0-23751 GCA_963573935.1 Arctocebus calabarensis
TGCCTCTGCCTCCCAAGTAGCTGGGACCACAGGTGCCTGCCACAACACCCAGCTATTTTTCTGTTGCAGCCGTCATTGCTGTTTGGAGGGCCCAGGCTGGATTCGAACCTGCCAACTCAGGTGTATGTGGCTGGTGCCTTAGCTGCTTGAGCCACAGGCGCCGAACCAACTCATAATTATCATCAAATTGCATTTTTAGACACGTGTCTCTTCCCTTAAATGGATAAAAGGTGAAGAAGATACTGTGACAAATTTTGTAGAGAAAATTAAAAGGTATATTTCTAATAGAACAATAGATGTTTTTGCAAGTTATTGTTACATCTTGAAGGGACTATACAGAATATAATCCAATTTTCTTCTCTCTGTACATAGTGCTTTTTCAGACTGGATAATGGAGTCATAGAAGAAGAGGTATTCTAACATGATTCTCTAGTTGAGACTTTTTACAATTTAACTCTTGAAAGTCAACTTTTTAGAAAAGGTTATAATATCTGATCTTTATGCACAATTGTCAGGAAAAAAAGAGAAAAAATAAAGCATTACCTTTTTCATTTGAGACAGACATTGTTTGGGGATCAAAAGAGAAAGAAAGAAAGAAAATTTTTACAAAGACTCCCACAAAGGAACAAAAATGAAGAAGCCTGCCCAGCAGGGCAAGCGCACGCTGTGGTTAATAGGGAGTTTACTGCCACCAAGTGGTTTGCTAACTCCGTTCCATTCTATAACCATTATTTTAAATTCTCCCAAAGCTGTTGCTTCCCAAATTCTTTTTCAAAAGATATTGTTAGAGTGAGTCAGTCAGCCTCTGGCAGCAATTTTCAAACTTTGCTACACAGTAAGATAATGTAGAGAGATTCCTTTCAAAGTATTAATGTCTGACTTCCATCCACAGACGCTTCGATTAATTGGTATGGAGTATGATCTGATCATTAGGAGTATTATATTGTATTGTATTGTAGTATCATATCGTATCGTATCTTACTTTATCTTATGTGCAGAGATGATCCCTAGGCTAAACTTGAATTCCTGGGCTCAAGAGATCCTCCCCAGCTCTCTGGCCAATTCTAATGTGTAAGAAAGTCTGGGAAGCTTTATCAGAGAGGACCAGCCACAGATCCCCACCTGGGTGATTTAAAAAACAAGGAAACACAGGGTGATGACCATGCCTACTCCTGAAGCCATCTCTACTCCACGGTGCTTGTCTCAGTTAATGAGAAGCCCCAACAGTTCCATCAGTGTTACTGAACACCCTTACCAGAAGTTTTCAGATTCTTTAATGTGCTGCCCTCACAAACACAAGATTTTCAAAAAACATCAGGGCATTCTTCTCAGCAACTCATGTGGCCTAATATGGACGTCTGGTTAATTAAACAGAGTATGTACTGAGGCAGTGCTTACTTGTACAGTTTTTCAACCACCTTGATTTTAACCATTCATGCAAAAAATATTGGGTAATTAATTCAGGCTCTGCTCACTAATATGGGAAAACGACCTGTTGACTTGTTAACCTATCTCAGCAGTCCTCAACCTTTGTGGCACCAAGGGAAGACAATTTTTCCATGGAGTCAGGGCCTGAGGGTGATATGAGTCTGCAAGCAATTGATTATTCTGGTCTCTGTGCAGTCTAACTTCTCTGCTGATGATCATCTGTATTTGCAGCCACTCCTGGCAACACCATCTCAACTCCACCTCAGATCATCAGGCATTAGAGCAGTGTTTTTCAACATTTTTATCTCTCAGCACACTTGAACCTATAGTTAAATTTCCAGCACACTTATATGTTGATCAAAAAAGAGTAAAAATATGTATATACTTACTGTGCTTTTTGAATTTCCTTCTAAATAATTTAATTAATAATCTTTAAAAATTTTCTCAGTTGAAAAATCGCTGCATTAGAGTCTCCTAAGGAGCACAACCTCAATCCGTCACATATGCAGTTTCCCGTTCCGTTCATGCTCCTAGGAGAATCCAATGCCACTGCTGGATCTCACGGGAGGCGGAGCTCAGGCAATGAAACACAGGTGTAAACACAGGTGAAGAATGTTATGGCGGTTGCCCTCTGCTCACCTCCCTCTGTGTGGTCCAGTTCCTCACAGATAGACTGATAACAGGCCTTGGCACAGGTGTTGGGGACAGCAGACACATGATTGGTCAATTTAGAGGAAAATGTGATTTTACTAATTCTCTCCTTTCTGAATTAATCTACAATTGAGCCAAAATGATCAACAGAATAATCCTATCTAGATGAGATTAAGATCCATAATCGGATCTTTCCCCCTTTTATCATTTAAGTAACTGCTAAGAAATTACTCTTCTAGGAAACTGGCTAGTCTCCCCAGCGTTTTCAAACAGCTCTTGGATATGGCTTACTTAGATATTTACCTATTGATATCACCCACAAAATATTTCATAACATTCACTCCCTTGCTTGGTCTATCATCAGCTGAGTGGATTCTGAACTATTTGCCACTTAGGACTCCTCGCCTCAATATTTGCCTTAATAATGAAGCTTTAAGGGATAATGACTCTGCTACAGTGCAATCTCACAATTAGTGTAGTACTATTATCATGTGTATCTAATGGGGATTATTATATTAAAAATCTATTGTGGTATCAGACGTGAGGGAAAATCATTCTGGGGTTATAAGGGTGTGCTCCTCAAAGACAACATTTTCATTTTGAATAGAACTTTGTGAGACTCTTTGCACCAAGTTTGATAGAAAAACTGGAACTTAAGATACTCAATAAGCTTAAATAGCTGGGGGTCTTCCATTAATATCAAAGTCACACTCTGGGAACACTGCTTCTTGTGTAAAAACATGCCTATAAAAATAGTTTGAGAAACCTAGCTCATTGGGTAATTTTGTTTTGCGTGGGAATATTTAAAGATACAAAGACATCAGGCATAAGATGTCTTTTCTAGGATAATCCTACTTTTTATTAGGAATCTTTTGGGTGTAATTAATCACTAAAGGTTCAGACTTACAGGTTTATTATACCTTTAAAAATGGTTTCAAAGATTCTCAAAGGAAGTCCTTGAGGTGGAGAAGTTGGTAGGTAGGAATTTGATATTCTAAAATCAACTTTACTGAGACATAATATATACACATAATCAAATAAACATTTTAAGTGCACAATTCAATGAGTTGTAGTCCATGTAACTACCACTACACGACAATATTGAATATTTCCATCAATCCCCCCTAGGATCTCAACATCAGTAGACTAATATCTGCATAGTGACCTGATAGCTCCTTATGGCACTAACAAGACAGATCCAGCTTCTTGCAATACAAATACACACTTTAGAATCACTAATCATTTTTTTTTTGGCTGCTATTGCACATAACTCATAGTTTCATTAGTTATGTATAAAATTCATCCATCTTTGATACATGACCGTCTAACCCTGACAGGTGTCTTGGCTACCCTTGAATCACAGGCTGCAGTGGTGTGACCTTAGCGTCCCAGTCATCCTCTGGAGCATTGTGAAAACAGCTCCAGGGCCTCAAGTATTACCCTAGAAGATGCTCTGCTGAAGGTCAAGTGAAGGTCTTGTGAACAACTTGTCAAGTACTAAACAAACTCCCAAGTAGCACAGCAGGAATACAGTAAGCAAAATCAGAGAATTACTCACAGCTCCACTTCAATCTTAACATCCTTTTCTACTGAGGATTCCGAGGCAGAGAATCTGTTAGCACCTTGAAGAAAGTCTAGTTGCATGAACTTCCAATGAAAATTCATAGTAAATCTGTGCTAAAACAAATGAGATTTAAAATATTCCAAATATATTTATACAAAATGTCAACAAAGATATTCCCGTTTCTGTAGGGTCCAGGAGAAAAATGAAGAAGCTATCATCTTACTGAAAGATTCCATTAAATTTGATCCAGAGTTTGCACATGCATTTTCAATTTTAGCTTCATTCTTGGCCAAGGAGGTAATTGTTTCCATTCAATTTCACTCAATATTTTTTAATTTGACTGTCAATTTTATAAACTAATCTGGCATAGATTTTTCACACTGTGGACTTTAAGGTGTAGCTCATTGGGGCATGAGGCTGCTTAGGCAGCCATGATAAGATACCATAGACTGGGTGGCTAAAACAACTAACATTTCTTTCCCTAGAGTTCTGGAGGCTGGAAGTCCAAGGTCAAGGTGCCAGCAAGGTTGGTTTCTGGTGAGGCCTTTCTTCGTGTCCTATAAGGGGTCACATTCTCTCCATGTCCTCACATGACCTCTTCCCTGACACGACTGAAGAGAGAACCATCTCTGAATATCTTTTCTGACAAGGCTCCAGTACTGTTGGTTTAGGACCCCACCCTTGTGACCTCATTTAACTTTAATTACTCTTTAAAGGTCTTATCTTTCAATATAACCCCATTGGGGTTGGTGCTCCAACATGTGAATTATAGGGGAATCTAAAACAAACATCTAATGACCATGTCAATTTTCTTCTTGACAAAAATTACAAGCCAAGATTTATCAAACAAAATTCACTACTCCAGTGGTATAGATGGGTTTTAGGCAAGCACAATCCACTTTCAACTTGGGGCAAAATCTATCAGGAAAAAAAAAAATGACATTATTTGCAGGTGTTATTAATTTTTACTCATCAGCCTTTGCTGGAAATTTGGCAATGGACAAAGATGTATGAACTCAATATAAGCTCAATTATTAATAAGTTGACAGAGCCTGCATCTTAATAACTCGCAGAAGGTCACAGAGGTTTATAAGGATGTGATCCTTAAACACAACATTTCTAATGGCAAGAAATAGAGATTATCTTGAACCCCTTCTTTCTTTTAACTTGTTTCTAAATGATTTAATAGGACTTTTCAATGCTCTGGTTCCATGCCCTCCATCTATTTAGAGGGTTTTTTCAAGTTAATTGTATTCTCTAAATTAATATATAGTTATATTAATACATAAAAGTAACCTTAATAGACAAGAGATTATGATTCTTGTGCCAAATAAACGGCCTTTAAAATCAAATTCATCACCTTTGCCAAATGCACTACAGATTAAATCTAATGAATTAATTGGCTTATACCTAATGAGTAACTCTAGATGGCAGGCTGGTTACCTAGAGGTACAATTTGCATTTTGTATTTAATTAATTGTGGAGAAGTCATCAGAAAGACAATATATATTTTTAGTGAGTTTTGCCATGGCTGTGAATGGCTGTGATGAGTACATTTAAGGAATATTTAAATGAGTACTTAACTAAAATATTTTTTATCATGCTCTATGCTGTCAGTCCTTAGCCACCTACTTGCCTATATGTGGAAGCAGACACAGATTTCTGAAGAAAGTCTGGTTTGTATTCGTCCTTATCCTTGAGCCCACTCATCTCTAAGTCTTTCGTTTATATGAAAAGACCCTCTCCTTGCTTGTCTGACTGGGTGTCACGTACATGAAATTCCCGTTCACTTGCAAACAAGAATAGAGTCCCCACCCATCCTCATCAAAGAGTTTAACCCTAGAACTATCTGCCACCCATTCTCACATGAGTTCACTAGCAAGAAATAAAGAATATGAAGAATAGGTTGTCCATCATTTCTGCCTGTGTTCTAAATTTTGCTCTTTTTTTCAAGACAGATTATCAGCCAGCTGGACCAGATGGGCCTCTGTACTCTAGCCATAATAGAACTGCCTTTACTGGGCTCTGTCTTTACTGATTTTTTTTAAGTTTTCAGGCTTGTCTCCTAGCTCAGATTCTGAATTTCTTTAAGAAAAGTGCAATATCCTCTTTCTATACCCAGTCTTCTTGCCAGGACTTAGCACAGAATATTGTACAAACCAGGAACTCAGTACAATTTCTCATGGCTTAATTTACTTTGGGTTTCAGTTACCCAGTGGTGTTATACAAAGAGCATCTGACAATGAACTGGAGATCTGACCTCTCAACCTCACTCCCCAAGTAACCAGCAGAACTGGCTTACACAGGGGACGGGGACTCACCTATCTTCTCCTTGGCCTATTTCCAAAGCTGAAAAAAAATACTAAATGATCTTTAATGTCTTTTAAAAAAATAGTTTAGTATTTTTTGAGTATTCCCAGCATCAATTAACCACCATCAATAATTTACATCAATATTTAAATTTCTTAAGCCAGGTACAGAAAGATAAATATCACATATTCTAACTCATATGTGAAAGCAAAAAAAATTGATTTCATGGAGGTAATAAATAGAATGGTAGTTATCAGAGGTTGGGAAGGGTGGTAAGAGGGGGAGGAAGAGGAGTTCGTACAAAAATATAGTCAAATAGAAGAAATAAGTTCTAACATTCCATAACACAGTAGGGTAACTATAGTTAACAATGATGTATCCTTGAAAGTAGCTAGATTTACAATGTTCCCAACACAAAGATGATACATGTTTGAGGTGGCAAATGTACCCTGTACTAAATTGGATAGTATATTAACCCCTACATGCTCACTTGAGAGAAAGACTCAGTGAAATTCAAGTGGGAGAGGGGGGCAAGGAGGAAAGAGATGTGTAAATTCCAACCCAAGGGCACATTACACAAGTGTACGGCACATACCTTCTAATTGAATTTTAATCTTACGAATGCAAATTATGGAATCTCATGGTTTCTACCTCCACATCAACCTGAAATCTAAAAAAAAAGTTTGAGGTAATGGATATTCCAGTTTCCCAGATTAGATCACTATACTTTGTATGCTTGTATGGAAATAACACGTGTACCCCCCATAAATGTGTGCAACTACTATGTACCCATAAAAAATTGTTTTAAAGAATCAAAAAATAACTTAAATTTCTATTGAAATTAGTATTATTCCTCTAAAAATAATGCCATTATGTTTTTCCGGAAAGTAGTCTGTCTTTTTAACAATACACTCAAGTTTTAATTTTATTTATTTGAGACATGATGAAGCTGAATTTCGGCCTTGAAATGATTAAAATTCAAAAGTAACAGGCTCCAGGTTTATGAAAAATCACTATTCGAAAATGATTGACATTTGTAGTGACCTTGAAATAGTTTAGTCACTCTCTGCCGTATTTCTGCATTCATTCTTAGTCCTGACAATTTTTTATCCAAGCCATAAGTTAAAAATGGACAAAATATACACTTTTTTAACCTCATTTATGTTTTTAAGTAACGGTAGGTGCCATATTTTGGGATCAACAATAAAATGTTTCGGCTACATAAACCACAAAGGTAAGTTGATAAGAAGTTTTGCATTTCATATAGCTGATAGTATGAACAATTTATAAGAAAAATTGCATTATTTTAGTAAGAATAAACCTTTTCCTAAATCCAAAGGTCACCCATTCCTTGCCAATCTTTCATACCTTCATCGTGACTCTAAAATGCCATTAGATCTGTAAATGTGGCTGAAAGATCACGAAGTTGTCACCTCCCCCTGTGGGGTATTCATTTTAGGACTAACCACACAGAGCAGCCCTCCCCCCTCTGACTATGTTATTTCCTCTATATGCGTTGATGTCTGTAGAACACCCTAGATACACATGCCAGGCACACAGACGGTACTAAAGAAATACTGATTTGGCTCAGTCTTTGGCAGCAAAGATATTTATTTCATAGTGACACCACTTTCTTTGGCAGGCCAGCATTTTAGGCACCTACAGCATATTAAAGCATTGGATTTTTTTTTTTTTTTTGTGATTATGAACATGTTTCCATTTTGCTTCATCCTTTTTTTCTTTTTCTTTCTTTCTTTTTTTTTTTTTTTTTGTAGAGACAGAGTCTCACTTTATCACCCTCTGTAGCGTGCAGTGGCGTCACAGCTCACAGCAACCTCCAACTCCTGGGCTTAAGTGATTCTCTTGCCTCAGCCTCCCAAGTAGCTGGGACTACAGGCGCCCAACACAACGCCCGGCTATTTTTCTGTTTTGCAGTTCAGCCAAGGCTGGGTTTGAACCCACCACCTTTTGTATATGGGGCTCGCGCCCTACTCCATGAGCCACAGACGCTGCCCTTCTTTTTCTTTTTTTAACATGTATTTCAAAGTGTTACAGGGTACAAATATTTTTGGTCACTTTTGTAATGCTTGAGTCACGGTTATAAGTGTGCCTGTCACCCAGATAATGTTCACTGTACCCATTAAGTGGTTTTCCCCCATCTTCCGCACTTGATTTCCATTAAGTTTTACGTCCCTCTGTGCACATGTGTGCTCATCAGTCAGTTGCAATTTAACAGTGAGCACATGTGGTGTTTTAAATGGACCCCGTCTCATGGCACCTCTTGCAGGACCTCAGTTTTAAACTGAATACCCCATTTTGTTACCTCCTCCTCGTTTGCCTTGGTTTCCTTGCATTTTTCTTTCTGGCCATATTGCTTCTGTTACCTTTGTATTGTCCATTCTCCCATTAAAATCAGACAAGCAGAATTAAACTGGTTTCCCAAGCTCTGGTTTAGTAAGTTGAGGTTAGAGCCAGGATGTTTCCCTCCCTCGCTCTAAATCCTACATTCATCACACCACCCCTAAGTGACTTTTTTGGTTTTCCCTCTGTCTGACTGTTGGCCCATAATGAAAATAATGTCAACTGAAACCTCTGATGATCTTTTCTGTTCACTTGAGCTTTTGTTAAACTAAGTCTCCCCCATCCAGTGGTTGTGCAGCCAGTTTCTTAAACCTGAGTTGGAGAAGTCATATCTATCTGTACTTTACTTCACCTTCTTAACATTAGTCTAAAATTTTAGGCTTCAGTGGACTTTTTTCTTCTTTTCCTGACACTCATTATATGAACAAGAGTTTCTAGCTACTTTAATTAGACGAATTTGACAGGAATACCTTCTGATCATTCATTTAAGTGATGGATAAAAATGCTAGTGAGATCAGCATCAGACAGATCAGTACCCTGTGGTATGTTTGTAGAACTTTCTTTTCAAGTCAATTTATACCTTAAGATTTCCCGTAGTTTTTCAGTCAGATATGAATTCCCTCAAGTTATTATCATCCCACTCACGTTTCTCAGTCTTAGCTACAAAGTTGTCAAAAATACTTTTGTGATGGCTCAGCTCCTGTAGTTCAGTGGTTAGGGTGCCAGCCATATACACCGGAAATGGCAGGTTCAAGCCTGGGCCAGGCCTGCTAAACAACAATGACAACTGCAACCAAAAAATAGCCAGGCGTTGTGGTGGGCACCTGTAGTCCCACCTATTTGGGAGGCTGAGGCAAGAGAATGGCTGAAGCCCAAGAGTTTGAGGTTTCTGTGAGCTGTGACGTCACAGCACTTTACTAAGGGCCACACAGTGAGACTCTGTCTTGAAAAAACAAACAAAAAAATACTTTAGTGCTGAAATCACCCCCCTGATTGAAAATAACGAATTCTGTCAAAATGAGTCTGCAAAATTGCACCAGTGTACATAATTATTTTATTCAATAAAATTATTTATTGAATTATTTTATTCAATAAAATTATTTTAAAAAAAATGAATCTGCAATGTTTCCTTCTCCTTGTTTTGACCACCGTTCCATTTCTTGTCTTCAGTGACACAGCTCTGTGGGTCCCATAATTGTTTCTAGTATTTGGTCAGAGACTGAGAGTCTGTTATTTCTATTTTTTTTTTTTTTGAGACAGAGCCTCAAGCTATCATCCTGGATAGAGTGCCATGGCATCACAGCTCACAGCAATCTCCAATTCCTGGGCTCAAGCAAGTCTCCTGCCTCTGCCTCCCAAGTAGCTGGGACTACAGGCGCCTGCCACAATGCCAGGCCATTTTTTGGGTGCAGCTGTCATTGTTGTTTGGCAGGCCCGGGCTGGATTCGAACCCACTAGCTCAGGTGTACGTGCCTGGCACCTTAGGCCATTGAGCCACAGGCTCCAAGCTGAGAGTCTGTTATTTCTTAATTTCATTTTTCTAAATAATTAAAAACCAGAAAAAAATATCAGCCATTAACCATACTTCCCTAAGGATTATACTATCCCAACATACTACCTAATATGTGTGTAATGCTTTACAAATATTTTATCACATTTGACTCACTAGGTTGCTTAGAAAATGCTAATTAGGATTGAAAATAAAATAAGGCATCCCCCTTGCTTTAGTCTCATTCCTATGATCATTCATACGGACTTGAGAGCAGATTTTAAGGGAGGACCAGGAAGATTGACAGGTATACAGCATGGATGTAGAACCCAGAGAGACGTCTGGCAAATATCCCCCAGAGACGAGGGTATTTGTAAATTGAGGTAAGACATTGATGAGAAAGGATCCAGAAGAAAAGAATAAGACCAAGTCTAGAGTTCAAATCTGAAACCGGTAAGTAACAGAGAGCAAAGGTGGCTTTGTGAGGGGAGGAAACAAGGAGAGTATTTGGGGGCTATTTACCACCTGCTGGCCATAGTGGCAGAGACATGGGCAGAGCGTGGTAATGGAGAGACTCTCTCACAGAAGACCCACTGCACTGGGGGATAGTGTGAGTATGAGATGTAAAAAGGAGAGAGAAATAGAAAATTAGGAACTCCAGGCCCCAGGAACTCACCTAAAGGACTGAGAAGTCATACAGCCCCTCATAGCGGGGGAAGGCCGGGGGGGTGGCGGCCAATGATGTGGGCTCTGGCTTTCTCCTCCTCTGATTCTGCTGTGGCCCTGGGAACTGGTGGTTTACCCAGCTTCATAGACGGACTTGTAAACATTTACAAGCCCACAAACATTACAAGCTGCCTAGTTCTGCCCCAGGTTATAGTAGCAAGCAGTAAAAGAAAACAAAATCAGTACTTTTTTATGATTCTTACCACCTATAAATTATTACTAGCCTCAGGTCTGTGAACTACCAAGAAAAAAAACAAGACTAATTAATTTCATAACACTTCTCACCAGATTTTCTTTCCTTCCCTGCATTTTGGTCTGTTTCCACTCAGCATAAGAATAAAAAGAAAATTGGGTCAATGAAAGGTGAGTTTGCAGTAGACTTAAGAATCCAAGGTCGATTTCTCTTTCTCCATGAGTACAATCCTTTGTTCATTTTCCCAATATGTGGATGGGCAAGTCCAGATAAACTGTGCCTTGCCTGAAGAATTCCAGGAACAGAAAGAAGGTCTGTTTTACCGGGAGGGTAGAGATGGAAAGCAAACATGCATGAGATGAGCATGAACGTGGAGAATTGGGAAGCTATAATCATCTGCCATGTGGTTTTCTTTGATTGTTCTGCTGGCCCCTCCCCTGCCATTGTCAGGGTCTCCTGGTGGTGCTAGTCCTCTTGTTTGTGGTTTATGGCTCACATCACACTTCTCTTCAACTCTTACAATCCTTTGCATTTCCTCTTTAAAGTGACTATTTCTCTCTTACTTAAACTGTCACTGTGTTGTGTTGATCACACCCTGCTGGGTGCTGAGAAAATCCCAAATTAGGGAAAAAAAAGAAATAGCTGGGTAGGCTGGTAGACAGAACGCTGCATTCAATGATTCCTTTCAACTGCACGTGAATGATGAACTATAGAGAAAATACTGAGAAGGATTTCCTGCAAAACTTCCACACTGGTGACAGATGAGTGGGAGAACTGTCTTGGACACAGCATAGAGGAAAGGGAATCTCTGCTTTACTTTTGGAATTGGTGTGTTTGGCAGTGCATGGTTTTTAGAAAAATAATTCATGTAAGTCTACACTGTCCTTGGTCTCCAACTTTCTAGAGGTGTCAGATGTCTTAGAAAGTTGTCTGGCTGTTGGGAGATAACTCAGGATATGTGCTTACACTGGGGAGTAGGGTGGACTTCCAGAAAGTATCTCAGGCTCACGACTGTGGTGTCAGGACAACAGGCGTGTTTCCAGAGGTAGCAGCTCACCAATCCATCTCCCCCTCTACAGCGACTTCACCCCTTAGCATATCACATGCCACATCTCTTCTAGACAGCAGGATACACAAGATTATAGACCATCCATTAAACAATGCTGGGTTCTCCTCCAAGCCATTGCTACCAGAGTTACAAGGACAGGCTTCCAACTCTATTAGTTGTGCCAAGAGAAAAATTACCCTTCAAAGGTTCTTCACCTTCTTCACAAAATCTACTTTTTACTTTTTCTTCTTCAAGATAAAAAGCATGCCAGAGTGGGAAAGGTTCTTCCCCAGGTCAATAAAAATTGCTGACCCGACCTTTGTAACGAGTTAGTTTCCTTCCCAGGAGCAGCAGAACATCCTTGCAGCCTTCAGATAACTACAGAGCCTTCACCACCCCTTTGTCCAGAGAAGACAAGATAAGCGATACGCCAACGCAGACTGTGCCAAGGACCCACCGAGCCTGCACACAAGGCCGAAAGAATGACCAATATTAACCCCGGCTTGTGATCAAATCCCTGCCGTGGGAGGGACTTCTCCACCCTTTTGTGTTCGTGGCATATATGTACTAACCTGATTTCTCACCATGCCCGTGTGCACAAAGTGGCCTGCCCCAAACATGCCATGCTGTTCGCTCCCCTCAGGCATCATTCATTTTCACCTCGGTGAAACCTCCGACCCTGCTTGGTGGGCGAGCAGATCTGAAGCAGTCCATGCCTCTTGCTCCCAGAAGATGCATCTCTTGGAATAAACCCTTTCATCCTTGATCTAAAATGGGGCGGGGGAATGTTTTCTACCTGCTGTTCTCTGAACAAGGCTCACCGTCCTTTTCACCCCACTACAAATGTTGTGATCCACAGAGAGGACCTGCCGTGAAACGCTGCTCCCCACCTTGCTGTCCTCCAGGCTGACGCTGTGAGGCAGTGACAGGGTGGGGACTCCAGTGTACAGCAGCCAGTGGAGCTGTCAGGGTGACTTCCAGCAAGCATTTGTTTTTAATTAAAGATTTCCTGCGTCCACTTTATCTTCTTTTCCTCCTGAACCCACAATGTCAATACAGACCATGAATGGTCAGGCTTAGTCCAGAACCTTCTAACTTGAGGAATTAAATGGGAGATGAACCGCTTGAACTTGAGCTTTGATAATTAGGCCACTTTTTCAAAAATGCATTGCCTGCTCAGAGAATATAGAGATAGGATTTTTGTGAATTTTCTTTCTGCAGTGTTTTCCTTTTATGTATTTTCTAAGCAGAGCCTTAATCACTCCTTGAAATTTAGAATCATGAGAGAACAGGAAAGAAAGCCAGTTACTGAGAACATTTTCCCTTAAGTCAGAGTTCCGAGGTTATTCTTGAGATTGAACTTGTAAAAGAGATTATTTGCTCTTAAAACATTTAGTCATTTGGGATCCCTTGTTATCTTTTTGGACTACATAATTGGGATTCAGCTCAGAAATTCAGAAATGAGAGCAAAACATTTTAGGCTAAAAAATATGATGTCTTCGCCCATTTTAAGGCCAAATGTTAGTAATTGCCCTGTTAAATGTAGTTATAAATGTAACTGTTGTTCACTGTTATATTTTACTTCAGAAAGCTACTATGTGAAGAAACTGATTTTAATATACCTTTAGAGGAAAAATACTTACAACTCTCAGAGTTTGGTGAAAACGATGCTTTTGAAATCTATTCACAGATTTTTGTTTTAGGCAACTCTTTCTGTTACCCTGCCACCGGCATTAACGGTAACAGGTGTAATAGGATGGGATGGCATTTGGATCTCGACAACACCTGATGCAAATTTCTAACACATTTTTATTCACAAGCTAAAGGTGTTATCGCTGAGCAATTGTTAATTTAATTATCACTCTACCTCCCCTTTTCATTTTTCTGGTTGAATACTCGGTAGTGGCAAGTTGGGAGACAGTGATGAAAAATGTCCGTATTCAGAGCAGACAGACTGGAAAGGAAATACTGCTGATGGATCTATGCTGGTCACTTGCTTTAAAGGGACCTTCACAGCAATACCATGAAGTCAGGATCTTGTTTCACTGTGGTTGAATCTTAGCAGTTTAAACATATTTATTCAATTCTACCAGCGATACTGTAAAGGTGAAATTCTGATGAGATGCTTCTAGTTGTAAAAAAAAAAAGAAAGAAAAAACAAGTGTAGTTTGAAATTTAAAGCTCATACAGTAAGCGTCCTGATAGCATAGTTAACCCACAGCTATGGGTGGGTGTCACTGCTGTGAGGAGAAGCACCCCACTCCTACAGGGCATCATTCTCTCTTAAGGAAAACTTAAAGTAGACTTCACGGTCCCTGGTTTTATCCTGATTCAGACTGTTAGGTGCAAGCAGTGGTCCTGGGTGGCTCTGGGACATGGCTCACTGCCCCCTGTCTGTCTGCTAGTGGGTGGCATGGTCCTGCAGAGATAAGAGCAGAGCTACCCGGACAAAATTCCCAGGCACCCAGTTAATCAGTCCTTTGGAAAGGACTCAAAACTTCTCCTCAAAAATAAATTAATAGACACAGAGAGAAACCCTGAGGATGTGGTTAGAAATGACTGAGCATTAACAGACTAATCATGATCTCTGCCGGCCAGAAATGGGGTAGCAGCAAGGGTGTGTTGTCAGTATGATGGGCAAGGGTCTGCACAAATGAATCGAATGTGGAGTGAAAGAGAGTGTGGTCGAGTGTTTACTCTGGCGGAATCAAAGCCCTTAAGAGTGAGAGAGGTGCTGGAAGGGAATCCGACAACATGGCGAGCAGGAAGCCCAGCTTGCTTTGCTGACTGTGTGGTTCATTCATCAGGAAGGTTGCACCTGTGAAGAGCTTGGCCAAGGCCAGCAGTCCCACACTCAAATGCCCACAGGTGGGTCATTCGAGAGAAATGCAGAGCCTGGCCCCCATTTAAGGAGGAGTCAGCTTCTGCTCGTGGTGTCTCTTGCAGGAGTATGACTCTTGAGGTACCAAGCCTTTTGGTTTTCCAAGAAGCCCAAAGTCTAGATTGCTGTGTAAAATGTCTCAGTGTTTGCAACTACTTAAAAAATTTTAATTCACCTCATGAGCCAAACTAAACACAGTATGTTTGGTTGTGTGCATTCTCTGGCCTAGGGAGTGTGAGCCTTTATGAAAAGGATTTGTTCTGTAAAATATAGATTCAGTCAAAAAGCCAAACTTAAGGATGCAGAAGGCCACGTTGTGGCCCCAAGCCAGCAGGTTCCCCACCCTGCGTTACCAGCCTCAAGTGTAGAAATATGCCAAGTATGGGAAAGATATGGCCCTCCTGATCATGAGTCCCCAGGAACACACAGAAACTCCCCAAATGCATCATGCAATGTGGGTTAAAAGAGAATATGAATTTTTCCAGCATTACTGAGATATGATTGACAAGTAAAACTTGTATATGTTTACTGTGTACTACATGATGAATTGATACAAACATACGTTAGGAGATGACTCCCGCAGTTGAGCTAATTAACATACTCATTACCTCTCATAATTACCCTTGTGACCCTCTTAGGAAATTTCAAGTATACAATACAGTCATGCATCACTTAATAAGGGGATCTGGGCCGGGAGGGATGGTTCACACCTGTAATCCTAGCAGTCTGGGAGGCCAAGTGGATAGATTGCCTGAGCTCAGGAGTTCAAGACCAACTTGAGCAAATGGACACCCCATCTCTGCTAAAAATAGACAAACTAGCAGGGCGTTATGGTGGGTACCTATAGTCCCAGCTACTCAGGGGGCTAGGCAACTTGAGCCCAGGAGTTTGAGGTTGCTGTGAGCTATGACGCCATGGTACTCTAGCTCGGGCAACTCTGTCTCAAAAACAAAAGAAAAAAATGGGGATATGTTCTTAGAAATGCATCATTAGTTGATTTTCTCATACAAACATCACAGAGTACACTTACCCCAACCCAGGCGGTACAGGCTACTACACAACTAAGCTGCGTGCCTTGCTCCCAGGCTACAAACCTGTAGCTTGTCACTGTGCTGAATACTGTAGGCAACTGTAACACAATGGTACATATTTGTACTTAAACATATCCAAATGTGGAATAGGCACAGTAAAAAAGTGATGTAAAAGATACGAAGTGGTATATCTGTGTGGGGTACTTACTATGACGGACTTGCAGAACTAGAATTTGCTCTGGGTGAGTCAGTGAGCGGTGAGCGAATGTGAAGCCAGGGACATTCGTGTGCACCGCTATAGACTTTGGTAGCACTTAGGCTAAACTAAATTTATTTTTTAAAACATATTTCTTTCTAGGGCTGCGCCTGTGGCTCAAAGGAGTAGGGTGCCAGCCCCATATGCTGGAGGTGGTGGGTTCAATATGAAAATTTGAAAATATGAACAAACAGCCTTAATACAAGTCCCCTCATTCAACTCAATTGCTGATTCTTAAAAATCGTTTTATATTGTGAGGTTACCATACGTAGTCACCATTTGCATCTGAGGCGATACCAGGGAGAAAATAAAACCCCCACACATCACAAATGTTAGGCTTTCTATCAAATATGTCGAGCCCTTTCTTATCTTCGGGGGTGCTCATTTATGTCCAAATACTTCCAGAGTGCCAGATGTTTCTTTTTAGTAAACGCGAGTTTGTTCATCTTACTCTCTGAACACTACATTACTTTTGAACACTCTTTTGGACCATACAGACTCATATCCTCTCTAGGACTTCAGTTATGTATTTGCAAAGTCAGATAAACCTTCTCAATAGTACAAAGAATGCAATTTGTCTTCGTTTTATAGAGTTTAAAAGGAAATATGGCCGCCTTGTTGACATGGCAGCAGCTGGTTTACTGAACATCTTAGATTTGGTCTAAGCACCATAATCTCTTTGTCTTTCCTGAAACCTGACAAAGAAAAGCACAACCTCAAGGGAGATGATACTGTACACAGGTTACTTGAGAAATTAGTTTAGTATCAGTTATTTTTCTAGTTGTGCAATAAGAAGATATGTATGTGAAAAAAAGATAACTGATATATAGGTCATTTCTCATGTAGAGTAGATGATCCTTTATTTATTCATTCATTCATTTATTCATTTATTTATTTATTTATTTATTTAGGCATGGTCTCATTCTGTTGCCCAGGCTAGAGTGCCATGGCATCATCATAGCTCACAGCAACACATCCACCACAACACTGGCTAATTTTTTCTATTTTTAGTAGAGATGGGTCTCATTCTTGCTTAGGCTGGTCTCAAATTCCTCAGCTAGAATGATCCTTCCACCTTGATTACATTCTTAAGATGTCTTTTTGGGAGACAAAATTTCAAGAATTTAAATAACTGAACTTTAAGTTAGTAAACAGGATAGATATTTTCATGGTTAAATGACATAAATGGAAATAAAGCATGCAAAGTGTTTATCAGGCAACCTAGAATATAGTGGGTGCTCTGTAAATGTGAATTCTTTTTCCATTTTATCCTCCCTCCCCATCAGTGTTGATTTTATTCTTGATTTTTAACAATCCTGTGTGTATTTTCTTTCTATTCTCTTTTAAAGAACGATTACAGAAAGCTGAGGAAATTTATTAGGCTGGAATAATGAACTTCTAGAAAGCTCAGACTTAAAAACTATAGGGTTCTTAGTTAACCTTGGTAAGTAAGATTAAGAAGAACCTGTTCTGTTAGGATTGCATAATGCTGATCAGATTTATCTATCAAGAAAATGGCAGTAACCCAAATAATAGCTCAACAGTACAATTCATTGAGTGTGACAGAAAGCTCATACTGACAGCCAGATTGTACCTTCAGGCTGTGACATCACTAACTCTTAAGTAAAACCAGCTCAGTAAAATCTGCCCAGTTGTAATCATGCCTGTAGGGAAAACTCTGTAGCCTATGGCCCACAGTCTTGATTTAATATGCAGTGATCTGCAAGAGGAGTATAGTGAACATTAGAGACTCAACAGTAGGGGAATAAAAGGATATGAAGGATAAACAAATTACCTGGGGGGATACAGTGGACACTATTCACGTGAGGAGATCAGACTCCACCACTGTATAAAATATCTCAGATTGCATGTGAAGCCCCCACACTGTACCCCATGGTTGAACTAATGTACACAGCTATGATTCAATAATAAAAAAAAAAGACATAAATGCAACAGAATTCAACTTAAAGACCTAAATCTATTAAAACGTTTTTAATGTTTAATATTCTTTAAAAAGAGTAGCAATCTTTTTAAATATCATTTATAAACTCACAACCTTGAAATGTGCCTGAACAGTGCTGCAGATCTTGCATTTAAATCTAGTCACAATATATGCTAGACACTAGTTCCCACAGATGATACAACCCTTTAACATTGTTTTCTTATCTCTTATTTACTACACCTTATTGAAGCAATATTATAATTGGTAGGATGCCCTTGTATGGCAGGTACTATACAAAATAAACTTACTGAATCTGATTCAATGTCAAATACACAGAACAGGAATTTCATTTTGGTATGATCATTGTAGAGCATTCTATATTGTTAGCATATAATGAATACTTATGAATAATGGAAAGAAAGATGTTGAGGTTGACACAAGAACATGATTTCATTCTCATTGACTAAGAGACTTGCTGCCTACAATAAAATCCAGTTTGGGTTATTTTTTCAATATGAAAAACTCAAAGAAATTTATATTGTCAGATGTATTTGGAGTTTTTCTGTTTTCTAGAACATAAATTATATTATGAATTCATTTTAAAATGACCAACCTAACAAATCACTTTTATTCTTGCACGTAAAATTTCTAGATAATCTTACCTACTGATCTATAAGCCACATAATGCAAATTAGAAGTCACACACAATAAGTAATTAAAAACCAGAAGAGACCTGGAGAGAATGATTAGCCTAATCTTTTTCCTTCTATCGACCCAACTATCCAATCTATTTATCTTTGTATTTTCATACTTATGAAGTTCTCCAATTCCTCCCTGCTATGTATAGATTTTTCTTGTCTCCTGCTGGTCAAACTTGTGTTCTAAGGCAAGTTGCCTGAAAAAATTCCTGTACAAAGAATAATCATACCAGTAAGGAAAATGTATATCAAGTCCAGTTATCCAAGTTCAGAAATCCTCCTAGGAAGCTACTTTGGAGAAAGGTATCCAAAACTAGAGAGACTTAATTCTACTTCTCACTCTAATCCTATCTTGTCCTGCGACCCTTGTCAAGGTACTTAACCTCTTTGTGTTTTAATTTCTGTGTCCATAAAGTGGTAATTTTTTCTGGTTTTATCTCTTATAAATTAAAGGAGTTTTAGGTAGCTACATGATTTTTTTTAAATACAGAGAGTGTCCCCAAAAATTATCCATGTTTTAAGAAAGGAAAAATATGTATTATAATTGTAATACTCAGGCTGGGAAATGTGGCTCACACATGTAATCCTAGCACACTGGAAGGCAAAAGCAGGTGGATTACTTGAGATGAGAAGTTCAAGACCAGCCTGAACAAGAGCAAGACCCTGTCTCTACTAAAAATAGAAAAACTATCTAGGCATTGTGGTAGGCACCTGCAGTCCCAGCTACTTGGGAGGCTGAGGCAAGAGGATTGCTTGAATCCAGGAGTTTGAGGTTGCTGTGAGCTATGACCCCATGGCCTCTAGCCTGGGGCAACAGAGTAAGATTCTGTCTCAAAAAACAAAATCAATTTTGAAAAATAAAAAATTAAATAAAATTATAATAACTCAGTATATACTGATAACATTTTTGTCTTATATATAATATCTTGTATTTCTTATAAATGCAGAAGTCAAATGGCACTCAAGTGTTACCTATTTTTGAATATTATTACAATTACATTTTTTTGGCACTTCTGTATCAGGATCACATGAGATCACATAAAGAAATGTCTTAATTCATACATTGTACTGCCAGGGGTGTCGAACCTGTAGCCCATGGGACATATTTTGCTTATCTGTAGTGTTGATAATGCAAAAGTTATACATAAAGCTTTTTTTCCTCATCAGCTTTCATTAGCATTTGTATATTTAATGTGTGGCCCAGGACAATTATTCTTCCAGTATATAGCAGAAAAGGAAAAATATTGGACACCTAATGTTGTTATTATTACATGGTTAAAAGTCCTGCTCAAGAAAATACCTTTAAAATAAATTATAGTTAAAAAAATTCAAACTCTGACATACGTTTATTTAAAGCAATATCTTCAAAGTGTCGTAATTAAGAAAGACCCTTAGAAATTGCTACAGGATGATTCCTTTGTGTAATATTCAATTCTTTTATCTATCTTATAGGATATAAAGATATTTGAATAAGTAAGCATCCTTGATAATCTCAAAATGGCATATTAGCTAGGATGTTAGTCCACAAAGTTTTTGCTAAAACACCTCAAAAAGCAAAAGACAAGTCAGGAATGATGGCTCATGTCTATAATCCAAGCATTCTGAGAGGCTGAGCCAGGCAAACTGCTGAAGCTCAGGAGTTCAAAACTAGTCTGAGCAAGAGCAAGATCCCATCTCTACTAAAATTAGAAGAATTAGCTGAGTATTGTGATATGCCTATAGTTCCAGCTACTATAGGAGGCTGAGACAGGAGGATCACCTGAGCCCAGGAGTTTGAGGTTGCAGTGAGCTAAGATGATGGATGCCATTCCACTCTAGCCTGTGTGAAACACCAAGACTGTATCTCAAAAAAAAGGAGGGGGGAGAGATGTTTTAATTTTTATTAATTATATTATAATCATTATATGAGGCCTAACAATTAAGTTCACAAACTCATCATAGAAAAAATGTTACAGATCTCATTGCTGAATTTTACTATGGTCACCTTTGAAGCACATCCCTTGAGAAGCTGCGCACAATGACAGTGCTTAGTCCATCCTTCAGAGCAATTTTGGAACTCTTTTTCTGGAATGGCCAAAGCTGTCATTGTATTACCCTGACATCCTAAATGTCATCAAAATGTCTTCCTTTCAATATTTCCTTTATCTCCTAATAAAGAAAAAAGTAATTGAGGGCCAGATCAGGTGAGTAGAGAGGTTATTCCAATACAGTTATTTGTTTACTGGCTAAAAGCTCCCTCAGACAGTGCTGTGTGAGCTGGTGCATTGTCATGATGGAAGAGCCACACCTTTCTCGTACCAAAATTTTCAGTTAAGATTGTCCTATTTCTCTATCAATGTTTATTGGGTCTGCTATGCTTCTCACAGTCAGCCAATAATTTTGATGCACAATTCAATGAATTTTTGCAATGCTTTGATCAGTTCTGGTGATTACAGGCCACCCTGACCTCTCTTCATCAGTGACACTTTCTTTCCCCTCAGAGAAACATTTAATCCATTTGTACATTGCCATTTTCTTGATGGCATTATCCCCATAAACTTGGACTAACATGTCCCTGATTTCACTTTCCACTTTTGGCACATTTAACAAGAAATGTAATGTTTGTTCATTGTTCTCTGACATTCTCATGATGGCACACAAAAACATGCAACAGTAATGAACGCTACTCGGCGAGACATCACACAGGTCTACAGCTTTGAGATACTGATATACCAAGGTAATGGACCCTTATGGAGTTGTTTATACAAGGCTGCCAACTTAAGGGCGCAGAGGCAAGTTCATGAAATTAATTGTCAGAACTTGTATATTAATACTCATATAATTATAAATAATAACGCATAATTTCATATTTTTATTAAACATAATAATTGTAACCATCATTACTAGTACTTTGTCATGATTCCCTTTGAGGACAGAAGTAAACAGTAAAACAGTCTAAAGTTAGGTAATGGCAAGGAGAAATATTTTTAAAGCATGCTAATTTATAAACTAAATAATTGGTGGTATGACTCTATAATAAAGAGGAAGAACAACACCAGAACAGTGTTTGATAAATAAGGATTCTTTTGCTCTTACCAACCTATAAGTGGTCAGAGGAGATCCAGAGAAGGCAGTGACTAACAAATCATCCACCTGAAACCAACTCCTCAGGCCCTGGTGAACCTGGGGAGGTTCCACAGGTCATTGAGAGAGAACAGTGTGGCTGAAAAATAGTATCAATGGCAAAGTTCCTTTTCTTTACTTTCCAAGTTGCTCAGAGACCTCAGCAATTGCCCATCAACTTTTAATTAATTAGAAGAGGTGTGCTCTTAGGATATTTGCCAATTTCATCAGTTTAGAAGATAGTGATTTTCTTTCTCAAAGAGAATAAGATATAAAACACAATCAATGGGATCCTAATTAAAGACTGGGTGGCAAATGGAGTTAGTAAATCCAAATGTGAATCTAATTCCCATGGAAACTAGTAACTGTTAGAATGGGAGTAGAAGAGGGCTGATTACAGGGCAGACAGGAAATCACCCTTAGGCTCTCGGAGTTGGCTCAGAAGGGGAGGCATGATGACCTGTTTCAAAAACCTTTTTCTTGATATAATCTCAAAGCCCATGTTGGCACAAGATTACCTAAATCTAAATTTAGAGTTTTTAGAAAAGTACCTTTTTTAAAAATGAAGTGTGATTCTCTGTTCTTAAAACTCAGCACACTGCACATGGATCAGAAAAGGGAACATGTTTGCCCTGGGGAATGCTATATTGCCGCGCTGACAGTATGGAGGGGCTGTGCAGGTTCACTGGGAAGCTGTAGCTCTCCAGCCATCTCCCAGGGATTTCTGCCTGGCCCTGGTGAGTAGAATAGAATACAACAACTAAACAAAACAAAAGAGAAAAGAAAAAAGGTGAGTTTGGCATGTAACAGGGAGGCTTTAATAACTTTCAAAGTAGAACCAGAATACCTGTGGCTTATCCATCTTATAAGTATTAGTGTGACCCAAATGTCAGACCCATTTACCAGAAAAAGAGAAAAGCTTTTTTATCTCACACACAAAAATCTCTTAAAATAAGTTCATCTCATTAGAAATGCAATCCATGAAACATTTCTTATAAACACTATTGTTTTGAAAACATAAGAAATCATTTAGCATTGTAGTAGTTCTCAGTCATGATTTGATATACCTCGTCAACTTTTTCTATACAGCTCAGGAAACAACACCCAAAGCAAATAGACAACCTTAGGAATGGGAAAGGATATTTGCATATTATGAATCAGACAAAAGTTTGGTAACTAGGAGTTTTGAGTTCTATAGAGAACTCAAATTAATAAACAAAAAAAAAGACCCAACAATCCCATAAAGCACTGGGCAAGAGACACAAATAGAATCTTCTCCACAGAAGACAGAGGAATGGCTAATAAACATATGAAAAAATGCTCCTCATCCCTGATCATCAGAGAAATGCAAATCAAAGCCACCCTGAGATATCAACTAACCCCAGTGAGAATGGCCCACATCACAAAGTCTCAAAGCTGCTGACATGGATGTGGAGAGAAGGAAACACTTTTTCACTGCTGATGGGACTGCAAACTAATACAACTTTTTGGAAGGAAATATGGAAAACCCTCAAAGAACTCAAATTACACCTTCCATTTGATCCTGCAATCCCATTACTAGGCATCTACCCAGGAAAAAAAAAAATCCTTTTATCATAAGGTCATTTGCACTGGACTGTTTATTGCAATTTACAATCGCCAAAATGTGGAAACAGCCTAAATACCCACCAGCCCAGAAATGGATTAACAAACTTTGGTATATGCACACCATGAAATCCTATTCAGCCATTGAAAAAGAAAGATAGTTTACATCGTTTGTATTAACCTGGATGGAGGTGGAACACATTCTTCTTAGTAAAGGATCACAAGAATGGAGAAACAAGAATCCAAGGTACTCCATTCCAATATGAAGGCAATAAATGAGCTAATACAAGGTGGGGTGTAAAAGAATGAGGGAGCGGGAGAGGTGAGGAGGGAGGAGGTTGGGAGGGTGACACACCTCTTGGGGGCAGGACACAATTATAAGAGGGACTTTACCTAACAAATGCAATCAGTGTAACCTAATTCTTTCTACCCTCAATGAATCCCAAACAATAAAAAAAAAAGAATATAAAGAAATAAAAGCACAAAT
>CAUYON010035765.1:0-37388 GCA_963573935.1 Arctocebus calabarensis
GTGTGCTATAGTTTTCTTCTTCTTTTTTTTTTTATTGTAGAGACAGAGTCTCACTTTATCACCCTTGGTAGAGTGCTGTGGCATCACAGCTCACAGCAACCTCCAACTCCTGGGCTTAGGCGATTCTCTTGCCTCAGCCTCCCGAGTAGCTGGGACTACAGGCGCCCACCACAACGCCTGGCTATTTTTCTGTTTTGCAATTTGGCCAAAGCCAGGTTTGAACCCTTTCGTATATGGGGCCGGCACCCTACTCGATGAGCCACAGGTACTGCCCTGCTTTTCTTCTGAAACATAATTTTTCTGTCTTCGGTTCCCCACTGCACCTCAAAATAAATCTTAGTGTTTATGGATGAAAGGAGGTTAAAGGAGCTACAGAGAGGTGAGAGAATAATGGCCTTCTGGACAAGAAAGTTAGAAAGGGCCCTGAAGCAAAACAAGAAATTTTGGGTGTGAGACCTAGTTAACCAAGTATGTACTGTTCCTACAAAATATAACTTCAAGCTGTGACCCATGTTCTCTAGCCCATGAGTGATCCTTCTCATAAAACAGAGACAGTGAGCCCCCATTAAGAAAAAAAAAAAAATGGCAGCGCCTGTGGCTCAGCGAGTAGGGTGCTGGCCCCCTCTGCCGAGGGTGATGGGTTCAAACCCGACCCCGGCTGAACTGCAAAGCAAAAAAATAGCTGGGCATTGTGGCGGGCGCCTGTGGTCCCAGCTACTCGGGAGGCTGAGGCAAGAGAATCACCTAAGCCCAAGAGCTGGAGGTTGCTGTGAGCTGTGTGACGCCACAGCACTCTACAGAGGGCCATAGAGTGAGACTCTGTCTCTACAAAAAAAAAAAAAAAGTTAAAAAAAAAAAATCCTCAGCACAAAACAGTGCACAGCATGGTTGCCCCAAACATCAAGAGACTAACTGATGCCATCACACTATTACCAGTAAGATAAATTAATAATTATTGATACAGAGTAAAGAAAATTGGATTTGGGTGGTGCCTGTGGCTCAAGGAGTAGGGTGCTAGCCCCATATACTGGAGGTGGTGGGTTCAAACCCAGCCCCAGCCAAAAAAAATAAAAGAAAAGAAAATTGGATTTACGTGACCACTGAGGTAATGCACAACCAATAAACCCAGGGTAGCACGCCTGAAGTCCTAAGAGGAACCAATGGGAATTCTTATAAGCAAAGGCAGGAGGAGTGGGGATGAAAGTGCTTAGGCTGGGGTAGGGCCTTGGTGTGGCCTCTCTTCTCACTCACAAGGGGGACCTTGCCCACTTTCTAGAACTGCATATGCTTATCTCTGCTTGCCATTACTATTTTTCTGCACCTTAAATAAAAACTTTGCTTCTATTCTGCTATCATGGAGTCTCGGCTGCCTAATTTTCTATTACCCCAGTTTCTTGCTCTCCCTTTGACTGAGCCGAACTTGCTAGTTCTGCTGGGTGAACCAAACCAGGTCCACTGAATAGCTCAGAGGTGAACCCTCACCTTTAACAGTGAGACCAATTTCCTTGAAAAATATGCTTTAGCATTACACTTGGCATAGAGTGCAAAAAGAATAGTGAATGGCTATAGAGACTCTTTTAAGCTGGCTTTGCTGAAAATTATTTATAAGGAAATCTCAAAATTAGACTTATAAAAGCCTCTCCAATCTAAGAAAACAAACCATAAATGCACCATCAGATAATGCCTGTAATATATGTATAAACTGGGTGAATTCCTCTCTTCTTCTTCTTTTTTTTTTTTTTTGAGACAGAGTCTCACTTTCTTGCCCTCATTAGAGTGCTATGGTGTCATAGCTCTCAGCAACCTCAAACTATTGGGCTCAAATGATTCTCTTGCCTCAGCTTCCCAAGTAGCTGAGACTATAGCACCCGCCACAATGATAGGCTATTTTTTAGAAACGGATGTCTCTCTTGCTCAGTCTGGTCTTGAACTCGTGAGCTCAAGTGATCCACCAGCTTCAGCCTCCCAGAGTACTAGGATTACAGGCATGAGTCACTTTGCCCGGCCAAATTCCTGTCTTCTTGTGGTCCTAAAGTATCTGAGTTTCCTGGGCCTGTCAGAAAAGTTCATTAAATATATATATATTAATTTATATATATTATATATAATATAATATGTCTTTTTTTTTCTTTGAGGCAGAGTCACTCTGTTGCCCAGGCTAGAGTCCTGTGGGATCAGCCTAGCTCACAGCAACCTCCAACTCCTAGGCTCAAGTAATCCTCTTGCCTCAGCCTCCTGAGTAGCTGGGACTACAGGTATCCACGATGACGCCCAGCTAATTTTTCTATTTTTAGTAGACACAGGGTCTCACTCTTGCTCAGGCTGCTCTTGAACTCCTGAGCTCAACCAATCCACTCCCCTCAGCCTGCCAAAGTGCTCATGCCCACCCTCATGCTTCTATTTTATACTGTCTCGTTTGGGCCTACCTTGAGATTCAGAGGTCATCTTGGAACCAGAGTCTTACTGCCCCTATGGACCTCCCATGAGCCTCTCTGAAAGTCCATGGGGATACGTGAGCTGAAATGTACATTTAAGCTAATGACGTGGTAATTAGTTTTAGGCTGTTCTTGGTCACTTCAAGGCTCTGTTGTACCTGTTGCTAGGCCAGAGAGTCTTCTACATCCTTTTGCAGTTGGCCTGCTAAGTTCTGAGTGGTAGATCGGTAGGACGTTCCCTCCTTCCCAGATGTGAGCAATCTTTTGGGACAGGGTTAAGGTGGGCAGCACCAAAATGGAGGCCTCAGGGTCCCGACTTTGTCCTCCTTCTCCGGACAGCCTGATTTCTAGTCATCTATCTAACATAGTGATATCTGAAAATATGGCATGCCAGTCAAAGCCTTGGAGAAGAGCCACTATCTCGAATTGTGTATTGTTCCCAAGAAAAAGAGATTTATTGAACTTACACAAATAACTATGTAGCTATAAAATAAGAATACGC
Source organism: Arctocebus calabarensis (assembly GCA_963573935.1). Taxonomy (NCBI): domain Eukaryota; kingdom Metazoa; phylum Chordata; class Mammalia; order Primates; family Lorisidae; genus Arctocebus; species Arctocebus calabarensis. The sequence continues at coordinate 2,938 of CAUYON010035765.1, forward strand.
ATGAGTAATTTCCAAATTCTGGAGAAATGAGAGAAAGGTAAATGTTCTCATTTTGCTCACTAAAGTGCTGTAAGCTAGCACAAAGAAAAACAATTTTCTTGACTCTGGAAAACAAAATGTAAAAAGAATCAGCAATGTTTCAAATAAAAAAGCCATTAGGCCTCTATCAGTTCATTGTCATGGAATTAATTCTTGTTCTGCTTGATGTTGGATTAGTAATTCTCATAAACGCATCTACTTTTTTTCTTTTAATGCATCCACTTTTAATTAGAGTTCTGCAGTTTTATCTGGTGCAATGCTATGATCTCAAAGGTTAAGAGAAACCTTTATTCAAAAGTACTTGCCAGGGTCCTTTTCCACAAATTTTCTTGAAGAAGAGACAAACTTTGAACTGTAACTGATTATAAACCATTTTTTTAGAAGAACATATTAATAAGTAAAACAACTGTGAATGACAAAAGACTTAGAGCAATTAGGAAATTTGGTTATTTGTGTGGCACACAGCAATTGAACATTATCATAATTATGACTGATAACATACCAAGACATTAGAATTTCAGGAATGTCATATAATTTGGCAATGCATATTAATAACACATTTATACAAATATAACTCTAAGAAATTTAAACACCATTTTTTACTTGACAATGCTTTCTGTATGATATTAACATACCAAATCAGCCTAACTTGGACTCACTTGAACTTCCAGGGGTTGCTATGTTTAAGTTAGTTCAGGTCAAAAAAACTTAATTTTAGAATTTGAAATTTACTTTGGGGAAGTATGTTGAATATTAAAGGCTTAAAACTCTTTTTCTTTCTTTCTTTTTTTTTTTTTTAGTAGAGACAGGGTCTCGATCTTGCTCAGGTTGGTCTCAAACTCTTTAGCTTAGGTGATCCACCTGCCTCAGCCACTTGGAGTTCTAGGATTACAGGCTCGTGGCAAAACTCTTGATATTAAAATAAGAAAGGCTTGGCTCCACACCTGTGGCTCAAGTGGCTAAGACACCAGCTACATACACCTGAGGTGGTGGGTTCAAACCCAGCCCAGGCCCGCCAAACAACATCAACGGCTGCAACCAAAAAATAGCCAGACGTGTGGTGGGTGCCTGTAGTCCCAGCTACTTGGGAGGTGGAGGCAGGAGAATCGCTTAAGCCCAGGAGTTGGAGGTTGCTGTGAGCTGTGATCCCACTGCGCTCTACCAAGAGCGACAGCTTGAGGCTCTGTCTCAAAAGAAAAAAAAAGAAGAAGAAAGGCTTTAAAATACATGATGGAAATAGGATCACAGGTTACTATAAGGTAAGAGTTATTCATTTAACCCAAATAATAATTTAAAGATTTCAAAAGGCAAAACATTTTCAACTTTAATAAAGAGGAGACTCAGCTCCCAATTAACAAGCGTAATAAACATAACAGGAGGCAAACTCCTCACTCTTTTTTTACCGTTTACTCAAAATGTTACTAGATGAAGAGGGTCTGATCGTCTGTCACTGTCAGCCAATATGCAGAGACAGGGATAGGTCCCCCAATTTTATTTGTCAGAGGCCAGCAATTCTGGAGAAGAGTAAGAGTAGCCTCTCCAAGGCTGTTCTGTTCATTTCCAAAATCACCTTCTGCCCACCAAACCATCTTTAGAAACCTTATTTTCCCAATTCTAAGGATGGTGGATTTGAGAAATCTCTCCCGCCTCTTTGCTTACCATTGTACAGAATAAAGTCTTTCTCTGCTGTAAACCCTGCTATCTCTAGACATTGGTTTTTCTCTTGGGCAGCGCACACATGAACCTGGCTGGGTGGCAAGAGTAGATCAGTACATCAAGAAAACCCTGTTGTTCCAACACAGGGGCCCAGACTTGGACTTGCATCAGTGTGCTTTTGATATGAATGCTCAATTTTTATTTTTTAATTAATTTTGTTTTTTCAGACAAAGTCTAATTTTGTTGTCCTCAGTAGAGTGCCATGTCATCATACCTCACAGCAAACTCAAACTCTTGGGCTTAAACAATTATCTTGCCTCAGCCTCCCAAGTAACTGGGACTACAGGTGCCTACCCCAGTACCCACCTATTTTTTGATTATAGTGTCATTGTTATTTGGCAGGACCCGGCTGGGTTTGAACCTGCCAGCTCCAGTGTATGTAGCTGGCACCCTCACTGCTGAGCCTCAATTTTTAGAAAAACTTATCAGCCAAGTGAAGTGGCTCCTACCTGTAATCCTAATACTCTGGGAGGCCAAGGCCAGGAAGATCCCTTGATCTCAGGAGTTTGAGACCAGCCTGAACAAGAATGAGACCCTCATCTCTTCTAAAAATAGAAATATTAGCCAGGTATTGTGGCAGCACCTGTAGTCCCAGCTACTCAGGAGGCTGAGCCAGAGGATCACCTGAGCCCAGGAGTGTGAGGTTGTAGTGAAATATGTATGATGATGCCACTGCACTCTATCCTGGGTAACAGAGTTAGACTCTGTCTCAAAAATGAAATGAAATGAAATGAAATAAATGGTTTTAAGTCCAAGAAGATTTTTGTATTTTTGAGACAAAGTCTCAAGCTGTTACCCTGGGTAGAGGGCCATGGAGTCATAGCTCACAGCAACATCCAATTCTTGGGTTCAAGCGATCCTTTTGCCTCGGTTTTTCTATTTTTAGTAGAGACAGGGGTCTGGCTTTGCTCAGGCTGGTCTCGAACTTGTGAGCTCAAGCTATCCACCTGCCTCGACCTCCCAGAGTGCTAGGATTATAGGCATGAGGCACCATGCCCAGCCTCCAAGACTTTTTTTAAAGATGGAGTCTCACCGTAACCCAGGGTGGAGTACAGTGACCCAATCATAGCTCACTATAACCTCAAATTCCCAGACCCAAGTGATCACCTAGATAATAATAGCAGAATCTCTGTAAGTTGACCACCCAAACTGGTCAACAGACAGAGGTGGATGCGTAAAGAACTAGGCCTGATACACACATGTGATGCACATCCAGTCTATGAAAACTAGGTCAACTTAAGGAAGTGGTCGGTGTAGGGAGGTGGTCAACTCTGGGTATTCTACTGTAGTTATTTTAGTTGTAAACTCATAATCTTTTTCTTTTGAGACAGTCTCACTCTGTCAGCCTATGTAGAGTGCTGTGTGTCATAGCTGACAACAACCTCAAACTCTTGGACTCAAACAATCCCCTTCGTCAGCCTCCCAACTACGTGGGACTTCAGGGAGGCTAGTTTTTCTATTTTTAGTAGAGATGGAGTCTCACCCTTGCTCAGGCTGGTGTCAATTCCTGAACTCAAGCAATCCACCCACCTCGGCTTCCCAGAGTGCTGGGATTACAGGCGTGAGCCACTGAGTCCAGCCAAGAGGATCTTTTGAGCCCAAGAGTTTGAGGTGCTACCACGGGGGACAAAGTAAGATGCTGTCTCAGAGAAGAAAAAAAAGGAAAAAGAACAAAGAAAAAATCCAGATGTGTCATATTTGAAAAACATCTTTAAGTGATAATCAGGATTATCTGAAGAGAGTTATGCCAGTCCTCCCAATGATACACTCCTTAAGTTCAATTTCATAAATGGGTGAGTTGAGGAATTAGTATTAATAGTACAAAGACAAAGCCCTAGCTGAGCTAGTTCTCAAACTCATGATTTAGTTAATCTGGCCAATCACTTATCTCATACTTTAACTAAAGAGAGAAAGAAAGGGAAGCCAAACAAAAGACTAAGGCTAATAAGATTATGAGTTTACCCAACCTGAGCAAGATTGAGACCCCACCTCTACTAAAAACAGAAACACTGTGCTTGCTTCGGCAGCACAAATACTAAAAACAGAAACACTAGCCAGGTGTTGGGGTGCACACCTGAGGTCCCAGCTACTCAGGAGGCTGAGTAAGGGGATGGCTTGAGCCCAAGAGTTTGAGGTTCCTGGGAGCTATGACATCATGACGCTTTACCCGGGGTGACAGAGGGAGACTCTTTGTCCAATTATATATATATATATATATAATAATTATATATATAGGCTCAGTGCCTGTAGCTCAGCAGCTAGTGCACCAGCCACATACATAGGAGTTGGAGGGTTTGAACCCCACCCCGGCCTGTCAAACAACGACAACTGCAACCAAAATACAGCTGGGCGTTGGGGTACAGCTGGCACCTGTAGTCCCAGCTACTTGGGAGGGTGAGGCAAGAGAATCACTTAAGCCCAAGAGTTTGTGGTTGCTGTGAGCTGTGACTCCACAGCACTCTACTGAGGGGGACATAGTGAGACTCTGTCTCAAAAAACAAACAAACAAACAAAAAATATATATGTGTGTGTGTGTGTATTTGCATAGCATTTTTGAATATAAATATATCATCTCTATATACACAAAAAGTGCCAATAATGTATATGCATTTTAAGAAAGGAAAACACTATATTGACACTATAACTTTCACTTATATTCTTTCTAAGAAAAGATGAATACAAGTCACATTGAGTACCTCTTGTAATTGTAGAACTCAACCATGACTTGAACATTACAATTTTATTTTATTTTATTTTATTTTTATTTATTTATTTTTGCAGTTTTTTTGGCCGGGGCTGGGTTTGAACCTGCCAACTTCGGCATATGGGGCCAGCGCCCTACTCCTTTGAGCCATAGGCGCCACCCTTGAGTATTACAAATTTTTTTTTTTTTTTGAGACAGAGCCTCAAGCTGTCACCCTGGATAGAGTGCCTTGGCATCACAGCTCACAGCAACCTCCAGTTCCTGGGCTCAAGCAAGTCTCCTGCCTCTGCCTCCCAAGTAGCTGGGACTACAGGCACCCGCCACAACGCCCGACCATTTTTTGGTTGTAGCCATCATTGTTGTTTGGCGGACCCGGGCTGGATTCGAACCCGCCAGCTCAGGTGTATGTGGCTGGCGCCTTAGCCCGTTGAGCCACAGGTGCCAAGCCAAGTGTTACAATTTTAATACAGTTTTTTCTTTCTTAAAATGTATGTACTTTTTTTTGGCCCGGGCTGGGTTTGAACCCCCCACCTCCTGTATACAGGGCCGGCGCCCTATTCCTTTGAGCCACAGGCACCGCCCTGTGTGTACATTTTTTGGCACCCTCTCTGTATTTAGCTCAAGTAAAAGAAAACATGTGTTCTGGTGCCAAAATTAATATAATTTTAATTGACAAAAATTGGAAAAGCATGGCAGAGACACAGACGAAAATCAAAGCCAGTCACAATCCCCGGGGAAGCAAAAGCCAAGGCCTGGTGAAGGTTGGAGTGGTTTATCTGGGATAACACCCATGAGAAGTACAGGAGGAGGAAGCTGAGCCTGTGCGTTGTGATGCAGGAGCAAGGCCTGTGAACGGAGGGCGAGGGAAGGAGGATCTAGTGGAAAGAGCTCCGACTGCAGTGCAGCCACAGGAAAGTTCCCGCCAACTCAGCACGGAGCTCCAGGACAAAAGCTGCCAGGAAGAGTCCCGTGTTGAGCAGAAAGCCTCTAGTTTAGTACCGCACCATGCTCAGTTAGAGCCTGCAAGCTGCCAGGATCAGGACTGGGTGTGGCCTCAGCTCCTTGCTGCAAAGGCTCTCACTAGCTGCCCTCTTGGCAGGTTCTTTAAGGGAGCTCTGAGGGGCAGATCTCCGTGGCCACCCTGGGTGTGTGCATGTTTGTACATGTATGTAAAAGGTTCTGTTTCACACATTCTTTTCATGCTGTGCATGTTGCTTGGTAGTTTGAATTTTTCCACTTAATTTATTTCACTGAGTACACTGACACGTACATTAAAGAATTCTTTCTGGTTTTTTTTTTTTTTTTTTTTGAGATAGAGCCACAATCTGTCATCCTGGAAGAGTGCTGCGGCATCACAGCTCACAGCAACCTCCAATTCCTGGGTTCAAGCTAGTCTCCTGCCTCCGCCTCCCAAGTAGCTGGGACTACAGGTGTCCGCCACAATGCCCAGCCATTTTTTGGTTGTAGCTGTCATTGTTGTTTGGCGGGCCCAGGCTGGATTCGAACCCGCCAGCTCAGGGGTACGTGACTGGTGCCTTAGCCTGTTGAGCCACAGGTGCCGAGCCAAATAATTCTTTATAAACCAGGGTCCATGGCTAACCTTCAGGGGATCCATGAGGTTTCTCAAACAATGTGCTAAATTTTGCAGAAAAGTGTATATGTGTATTTTCCTAGAAACGATGTTGGTTTTTCTCACATCCTCTAAGAAGTCCCAAAAACAGAAGAACAATTACTAAGAACCAGTAACCTAAAGCATGTGTGGGGTCAGAAACTGATGCTCTGACGTGCTGAGAGGCCTTAGAAGCTGCCGCAGAATCAAGGTTCCTCTAACTTTATCCTGTTTCCACCTCACCCCCACCTAAGCACAGTCAAGGGACTCTCTCTGGAATTTTCTTGTCTTCCTCAAAGAAGTGCAGTTGCCTCCCATCACCTTCCTAAAATCTTCCTATCTGTCTCAGAAAAGACTGAGGAATGCAACCACACCTGTAACAGACTATTTCACAAGATGACACTTGCCTTTCAGCCTCATTCAAATTCCAAAGAGAACTATCTGCTAGTTAATTTCTGTCCATTCCTTTTCCCTAACAATCATTCGCTGCCCCTTGAAAGAATTTTCTATATTCCCTGTCTACTCCCTCCCCTATGAAAAAGGGTATAGAAGTTTTTGGCCAGATCTAGTGGCTCATACCTATAATCCTAGAACTCTGGAAGGCTGAGGCAGGTGGATTGCCTGAGCTGAGAAGTTGGAGAGCAGCCTGAGCAAGAGTGAGAACCCCCTTCTCTTAAGAAAAAAAAAAAAAGGATGGCAGCTACTGGGAAGCTGAGGCAAGAGAATCACGTAAGCCCAAGAGTTTGAGGTTACTATGAGCTGTGACACCACAGCACTCTCTCAAGGGTGACAAAGTGAGACTCTGTCTCAAAAAAAAGGCTCGGGGCCTGTGGCTCAACGGGCTAAGGCGCCAGCCACGTACACCTGAGCTGGCGGATTCGAAACCAGCCCAGGCCCGCCAAACAACAATGACAGCTGCAACCAAAAAATGGCCGGGTGTTGTGGTGGGCGCCTGTAGTCCCAGCTACTTGGGAGGCAGAGGCAGGAGACTCGCTTGAGCCCAGGAATTGGAAGTTGCTGTGAGCTGTGATGCCACAGCACTGTATCCAGGGTGACAGCTTGAGGCTCTGTCTCAAAAAAAAAAAAAAAAAAAGGTATGTGCATCTTTCAGGTTTTTGATACTATTGCAAAAAATACCTGATGTCTGGAAATAGTTGAAAGCTTACAGGCTGATGAAGAAGTATAAGGCAAGAACTGAATAAGGCGCTCAGAACTCCTGGAAGGAGAAGGCTTAGCTAAAATAATGATAATAATAAGCCGTTGTCCCTTTGATAATAATCACTGTTCCCTTTGTTTGCTTCTTTACCCTGGAGTAGTTTTTGCCATATCTTCCAGGTCCTGCAGTGCAGTAATAGGCCCACCCAAACCAAGGAACTGGCTCAACTTGTCTTGGACCCTCCAATATGTTTCTGCATTCCAGTAACCGACCCACGAAGACAGTGGCTCATAGGACTGATGGCTCTGCCCTTTAACCAGCCAATTAGCAGACCCTGATTGCCTAAGCCTATGCCCACCAAACTGTCTTTAAAAACTCTGTCTCTACAGTTCTCAGGAAGGCAGATGTGAGAGATTTCTCCTGTCTCCCTACTTGGTGCTCTGCAGAATCAACTCTTTCTCCATTGCAACCCCAACGGTCTGGGTGCATTCATTGGCTCTTCTCTGTGTAGCAGGCAGTACAAGAGGTTGAACAGCAACATACTGCGCTTCAGACCCTGGTTACTGGAATATTGTAACTCCTATAATGGTTTTATGCCTTTCACCTTCAGAGCACTGGTGGGCATTATTTTCCCCACTTCACATATGAACACGCTGAATCTCAGAGGGGTTAGATGATATGCCCAAAGTCACTCTGGGTCCAAGCTGGAATTCAAATTCAAATCTTTCTGATTCTGACTAGAGGGAGTTTTTTTATAAGGGGCTAGTGAAGCCTCCTTTTATAAAGTTATTTTAATAAAGGGCCACAATATGGGAACTGAGGTAGAGGAAAATGATGTACATAACCAGCCATTGTCCCTAGCTTACTTTCCTATAACTTCTTACTGTTTAGGAGTCACATAGATGACGGTCATAAGGATTCTTAGCTTTCTTCATTGCTCCTTGTGAAATCATCCTTGTGAAACCTAAGGCTAGCTTTTGGGATACCCTCCAGGACTTGCATTCAAGAGGAGTGGTCCACCCAGACCAGAGGCCCACACCAAGGAACTGACTCAAGTGTTCTTGTGACTCATATCCAAGAACTGACTCAACACAAGAAGACAATTTCTATAGCCCCCTAGTTCTACTCTGAACCCAGCCAATCAGCGGACCCAATTCCCACCCCTTTGCCCACCAAATTGTCTTTAAAAACCCTTTCTCAGGCGGGGCACAGTGGCTCACGCCTGTAATCCTAGTAATCTGCGAGGCCAAGGAGGGTGGATCTCCCGAGCTCATGGGTTCAAGACCAGCCTGAGCAAGAGCAAGACCCCATCTCTAAAAATAGGTGGGTGTTGTGGAGGGTGCCTGTAGTTCCAGCTACTCAAATCACTTGAGCCCAAGAGTTTGAGGTTGCTGTGAGACATGATGCCACTGCAATCTACTGAGGGTAACAAAGCGACACTCTGTCAACCTAGCTTAACAAAATAGAAGCTATTGACAGGATTTGGGCATATTGCATGGTACATGAGGCCCGGAAAGCTGCCGACACCAGGTATGTGAAGGAAGGTGCTCAGATGGGGTGCCCCCTTTTCCTCTCCCCTCATCATAGTTGGGTCCCTGGCTTCTCAGGCTGAGTGGTAACTGTTGTAAACTCCTGTCCCACCTGTTAGAGTCTGGGCACTCATACAAAGTTTGACTCTCCTTTTTCTGCACCAAATCCAAATTCCTAGGAAGCCACTGTTATTGGCCCAACTTGGGTTAGGTAATTACCCTGGCTCAGTCACTGTTGCACAGGTGGGCTGCCCTGTATTAAAGCAGGAGCTTCATACACTAAGTAGTCATCACAACCAGGGCGAGGAGATGCCATGACTATAAGAGTCACTCAGAAAGGAGAATAGGATTTCCCATCACTCCTCTTCTGCTTGCTGAAATAGTGTATAGGGACTGAAGCATGCACTCTCGACGCAGGGCTCATCCTAAGGATTTGGTAGGAATATGTGTAGCTGCAAACAAGTGTCATTTAATTGCTCAGCTAGTGGTTTGTCTTCCTGACAATGAGGTCCCTGAGCAGATGCACTTTGTGCCTATGAAAACCCTCAGGGTTTTGGTTACACACAGTTAGCTCTCTCCCTGCCATAAACACTCATGGGCTGGAAGGAGGAAGTAACAGGTTTCCATAAAATAGAGCTGTTACTGAACACACAATAGGGTTCCAGCCTGGTTCTGCCCAGAAACCCAGTAGTGAGACAACAGGATTCCCAAGGACAAAAGGGAATTTATTATGGATAGCACCAGCTAGAAGACAGAAGAACTGACTCAAATCTGTCTCCCCAACCAATTGAGAGTAGGGATATCTCTCTTTCTTTTCTTTCCTTTTTTTTGAGACAGACTCTCAGTCTGCTCCCCTGTTTTGGTGGAGTGCCACAGTGTCATCATAGCTTACAGCAACCTCAAACTCCTGAGCTCAAGTGATCCTCCTGCCTCAGCCTCCTCCATAGCTGGGACTACAAGCACTCACCACAACGCCTGACTAGTTTTCCTATTTTTAGTAGAGACAGGGGCTCACTCTTGCCCAGGCTGGTCTTGAACTCCTGAGATCAAGCAATCCACCCACCCTGGCCTCCCAAAGTGCTAGGATTATAGGCTTGAGACACTGTGCCTGAGAGTAGAGATTTGATAAGGGGTTTAGGAAGGCCATACCTGCATTGGGGCAGGTTGGGTTGAAAGCACCACATGGAGGATATCTAATTCAGAAGTCAAGATTAGTGGTGAGTGGTGAGTTTCAATGTTGTTATCCTGCGAAGAATCTGGCATTTCTGGGAAACAACTCAAAAGAAAAGAAAGTTACCTAAACAGACAGATTATAATGTGCTAGTCATGGAGCCCTGCTGGCCTGGGAATTCAAAGCATAAGAAAGCTATAGGGAAAAAATTGAGGAGGAGAGTCATTTTATGTTTGTTCATGGACTGATTACAGAGTCACAGAATTTTCTTTTTTTTTTTTGGTTGCAGCCGTCATTGTTGTTTGGCGGGCCAGGGCTGGATTCGAACCCACCAGCTCAGGTGTACGTGGCTAGCGCCTTAGCCTGTTGAGCCACAGGCGCTGAGCCAAGTCACAGAATTTTCAGGGAACCTGTTGGGGGATAATATTTGAGGGAGTTTTGAAGGCTGAGTGCCTGTCAGTCACTTGGGCAGGGAAGGGCATTCCTGCAGCGGGAGGGTGAACAGGGCCAGTGTGGCTCGGGGACAAACAGCACAGTGGGAGGACTGAGGTGAGCAGGGCTGGGGCATGGGGATCTCACTGTCGGTTACTGGGTTTGCCAGAGGGGGTTGGTAAGGAGGGAGCATGACCTGAGCTGAGCTCTGAAAAGGTGCCCAGAGCTGCCATGTGAGGAAGGGACCTGCTTAGGTTGGCTGCTGAGAGGGAAGCCAGATGTGATGTCTTTTTTCTAACATCCGATGGTAGTCTTTCCACAAAATTCTCCAATTTTGTGTTACCAATTACACGTCCAACAATTTGATTCAATTCTGACACTACCTGGAGTTAGCACAGATCCCGGAGGCTAAGGGCTCAGTCCCACCAGATTGACCCCAGTTCAGATGCCAGACACAAGTTCCAGACCCCCAGGCTACCTGCTTCTCCGTCATCTTGGAGGTTCCCCCTTCTTCAAATTTGATAATTGGCTAGAGTAACTCACAGGACAGTTACCAGTTTATTGTGAAGGATTCAACTTAGGAGCAGCCAGATGGAAGAGACCCTTAGGTGAGGTGTGGGGTGGGTACCGCAGAGCTTCTGTGCCCTCCCCAGATGCACCACTCCTCCCAGCACACAGTGCTCATCACCCCAGGAGCTCTCTGAATCCCAATTTTTAGGGGTTTATATGGTGGTTTTGAGATAGTATAGGAGGTGGACTTTGTCTACCAGCCTGAGCCTTGAGCCAGAGCTTACATCTGCTTACAATACGGTACTGAACAAAAGCCTTGAAAATGATTAACTCAGAGCTTCAACAGAAGGTAGTTCTCCTTTCTTTAACAGGATGCCACAACGATTAGAGCAGGGTTCTGCTGGCCCAAACTGGTCACTGCCAGAATGAGGCCCAAAGTTGAGCACATATACATCTTTTGCTTCATTTTTTTTTTTTTTTTTTTTTAGACAGAGTCTCACTCTGTTGTCCCAGGCTGGAGTGCCCAGTGTCATGGCTCCCAGCAACCTCAAATGCCTAGGCTCAAGGATCCTCTTGCTTCAGCCTCCCGAGTAGCTGAGACTCCAGGTGCCCGTCATGATGTCTATCTAATTTTTCTATTTTTGGTAGAATGGGTCTCCCTCTTGCTCAGGCTGGTCTCAGACTCCTGAGCTCAAGCAAGCCACCTGTCTTGGCCTCCTTTGCTTCATTTTAACGCTAAAAATCGTGCTCCAGGGTGGGGATTTAGCATGCTGAGTCATGTGATGTATGAAGAAGCATGATCGCCAAATGGCCAGCTGCCAACACCTCTACAGGCTGTGATTTCAATACTGACATCAAACTTTCTTTCTCTCTTTTAAAAGTTCCCCAGCCCTTTGTTCAGAGAGCCAGTCTGGTTGCTCCTTAATCAGCACTGTCTCCCTTTTATTCAAGCTAAAGTTGTGCCTCCATAAAGACTTGCCTGTACACATTCCTTTCTTGGTCTTGTGCCAGTTTTTATTGACTCGGGGGACCAAGAACCCTGAGATTGGTAACAGTTTCATTACTGTGGGCACGATTGATCAGATCACTGGCCATCAGTCATTGAGCTCAATATCGAGCTCCTCTTCCCTCCCTGGAGGTCTGCAGTTGTGCTGACATGTTGGTACAGCCACCCTGCACCAATATTGCTATTACACCAGGCTGGGGGGTGTTGAGAGGGCTGGTGTAGCACAGCAGACATGATGGGGCTGAGGTCAGGCAGGTGACACTGCAGCAAAATGCAGTGGATACACTTAAGACACAGATGGGGGGAGACATAGGGATGAGGGAAAGTGGGAATCAAGGAAAGTTCCTGTTTCTTGTTTGAGCATCTGGGAAGGTTGGGTGACAGGTGATGGGCCATTTATGGAAGTGCAACAGATCTGGGGAAAAACAGGTTAGAGGGAGAAAACAAGAGAACAGAGAGAAAAGTCTGCTGATTGGCCAGAGGGAGGTCTGCCTGGACATGGTGAAATCCAGACCCTTTGGAACTGAAGCTTGGGCCTGAGTGAGCTCACTGGGCCACACAGTGTAGTTAGAGGAGAAAAGAGGGCCCAGGACCAAGCTCCAAAGGGTCAAAGAGAGGGGGAAGAGCCGTAAAATGAGGCTGAGGCAGGCTGGCCAGCAAGTAGGAAGCAAGAGACTGGACAAGAGTAAATCTGTGAAATTAAGATGAGGGTTGAAAAGTGTCATTGGCTTTACAACATGAAGGTGACCTTGAAAGAGCTAGTTTCTGTGGGGAGGGGGATGTATGACTTCCCTTAGGTTCATGAGATTAATGACTGTGTTGCAGGAAGACAAGGCCCAACGGAGAGAAAAAGCACCCAAACACCACGTTTATAAGAGGAAGGGCTTTATTCGTAAGCCGGGAGCTTACGGCATAGAAAAATTCCAAATGGCCGGGCTCCCTGTCTAGCTTGATCTTTCCCTTTTCTTTTTTTTTTTTTTGAGACAGAGCCTCGAGCTGTCACCCTGGATAGAGTGCCGTGGCATCACAGCTCACAGCAACCTCCAATTCCTGGGCTCAAGCGAGTTTCCTGCCTCTGCCTCCCAAGTAGCTGGGACTAAAGGCGCCCGCCACAACGTCCAGCCATTTTTTGGCAGCAGTCGTCATTGTTGTTTGGCAAGCCTGGGCTGGATTCGAACCGCCAGCTCAGGTGTACATGGCTGGTGCCCTAGCCCGTTGAGCCACAGGCGCTCAGCTGATCTTTCCCTTTTTATTGACGGTCAAGAAGTTCCACCCCACAGGTACCCTTCTCATTGGCCAGTCTGAATCAAGCGGGAGATGCTAGTCCAGCCCCCACAGAACTACAGAATTTCACAGAACTTGGAAATTTCCAAGTTCCAGGAAGTTAAGTTTACAAATTCCTAAGGGCTGATTCACCATGGAGAGGACCCTGCAAGTGTATCCTGTGCTCTCCTTGACAAGACCTGTTCTCCCTACCCTTCTTTTCAGGTATCCTTTCTCAGCTGGAACCCCAGTATTTTATCTGAGTAATAAAGAAATGGGTGACTCCTTAGCTGGGCATTACGGTGGGCACCTAAAGTCCCAGCTAGGGAGGCTAAGGCGAGAGAATCGCTTAAGACCAAAAGTGTGAGGTTGCTGTGAGCTGTGACACCACCGTGGCACTCTACCAAGGGTGGCAATGTGAGACTCTGTCTCAAAAAAAAGAAAGAAAGAAAGAAAGAAATGGTGACTCCAGAAGCCCAGAGAGGACATGGGGACATTTTGCTACATTTGTAAAGTATCATTAAAAAGAAAAAGTCCCGGTAACTTTTCCACTAATCCACAGGGTTGGGGTGGGAACTACAAAAGAGGCTTCTCACAGCTTGAGGGCAGGTTTAGCAAAACCCCAGAAGCTGCTAGAGAAACGGGGAACTGAGGATGGGTGTGAAGCGCTTCCCCATCTGCTGCCCCAGAGGGGAAGTGACCCACCACTTGGAGACTATAAGGCAGGAAGGAAGAGCACCCTGTTTATTTTTGTCTGCCTGATTTCATGTCTGATGACATCTTCCCAGCCACCCTCCTCCCTTTCTTTAACCATTTTGGAGATAAAAACCTAGCCTTGAGGCCAAAGCTTGTGTCACACTCTTTCAGTTTGGCTCAATCAACCTCCTGGGAACTGAAGAAAGTCAAGTTCAGGTGGAGCAGGGAGCGAAACCAAGTATCGCAACTCTCCTGGGCTTTGGGGCCTGGAGACTGAATGTTAGACTTACAGTCTCACAATCCTGTCTTCCAGGAAAAGTGGCTTTTATACCTCAATCTTGCCACTGGGCAGGACCCGAAACCCAGCACAGTCTCTAGCATTCCTCCTCCAAAGGTGCTGATACAGACATGGTGCTTTATTCATTCACAAAATGCTCACAATCCTTTAAGTTCATTTTTTAAAACTCCATAATATGGAAAAGATTCTCTTCATGCATTTCGAGAACTGTGGATGGAACCCAAGGCATCACTAATATCCACAGGGCACCTGCAACTACCGAGTCTGATGGCTGCTCGGAGCCACTGTTTTTTTCCTTGTTAAAATAAATGGGCCTATTGTGTTGCAAATAATTTTACGGTTTGATTTCCTCTGAGGACATCCAACCATCATTTACTTGAAAGTGCCTCATGGACCCTCCTGCTGTGGGGCTGGTTATCTTGGATGACTCTGACTCCAGGCAGAGGGGAAGCCTGGGTGGGGACGGCTGCCTCTCCCCCACAGCTCCTACCCATTTAGGAACTGACCTCTGTGAGATGGGACGGGGCGGAGCTTATGGCAAGGCAGAGAGGAGACTGGGCCACCTGGCCCATTGGCAGGCCCTCCTCCCTCTGGCTGTGGGGAGAACGACCACTGGATGCCCCAGATGCGGCACTGTGGACCCACCACCACATCTGGCTGAGGCCAGGCCCCCACAGGCTGAGCGTGGCAGGGATAGCAAGGCAGGGCTGTTCCTGCAAGCTGCAGCGCTTCACTGACCAGCAACTAGGGCCTGAGGAGTCCTTGCTCCTCTCCTTCCCAGCGGTCAGGCCACTTGGCAGTCTGATGGTTTTCCCAACCTCCTCCAGCTCCTGCCCCCTTCTCCTTTCCAGGCATTTTCTCCAGGAAACCTGTAGCATTTCTAATCCCATCTTAGTATCTGCTTCTCAAAGCACCTGAACTAGCGCACTTGGAGCTTCTAGAAATTTGGAGGACAAAGAGCGACAAACAGCTCCAGTGTCTGTTGCCTGGAGGACAAGGTTGGCTGTGTTCATGGTTATGCCAATGCTTGTCTACAATTGGGGTCACTCTGTCCTCTTTTGAAGAGACACAAATTCTTTCCCGAGAGGTGCACATTGTGTCCCATATCTTGGTGTGGCCTGCTGGAGCGTGCAGACACAGAGGCCCAGCCTGTGCCCGGGTGTCTTAATCCATGTCCTCTCAGGGAACAGAGTGGCCCAGTGACGGTGTCTCCATGAGCTGATGATTCCCATGTGCAAGTGCAAGGCGACATGCGACTTCACATTAAAAACACAAAGGGCATCGGGACATGGTCAGCAATTCCTCCTCCTGTTTGTGACATTTGGTGACCTTCATCAGGGGTTCTGGGTGTCATGAGATCAGAGACTAGACAAGGGAAGAGAAAGGAGGAAAGGAAGGAGTAAGGGCAGAAGGTGGGTAATGAGCTCGTTTTACCTTTTACCAAGAAATCAGCACTTCACTTTTCTAAATTGGTTTCAAAGTCCTGTTGCCACTTTTATCTCATCAAGGATAGTTTATCAGATTCCTTTTTTTTTTTTTTTTTTGTAGAGACAGAGTCTCACTTTATCACCCTCGGTAGAGTGCTGTGGAGACACAGCTCACAGCAACCTCCAGCTCCTGGGCTTAGGTGATTCTCTTGCCTAAGCCTCATGAGCAGCTGGGACTACAGGCGCCCGCCACAATGCCCAGCCATTTTTTGATACAGTTTGGCCAGGGCCGGGTTTGAACCCGCCACCCTCAGTATATGGGGCTGGCGCCCTACTCGCTGAGCCACAGGCACCGCCCTATCAGATTCCTTTTTGAGGAGACCCATGGGGAGGGGCATGAGTGGAACATAGGAGGAAGTTAGTGGAGACCTGTAGTGGGTTAAATAGTGTACCCCCAAATTCAAGTCCTTCCTGGAAAGTCAGAATCCCACCATATTTGGAAATAGGGGTTATAGTGGCAGGTGTAATTAGTTAAGATGAGGTATAGGGAAGAAAAAATTAAGCCTTTTCCTTCTACTCTTCTAGTTTCTCAGCTGGGTCTCTAGCACAAGACAGATTAATAAGAGAAAAACAAATGGAAGTTTATTAACACATATGTCTCATGTATATGGGAGAAACTCAAGGGTAACTCACTCAAAGGAGTATTTAGGAAATAGTCTTCTGTATCATCTTAGGTCAAAGGGAAAGGGGTTTGGAGCTTCTCAGGATGGAGAGGCAACCCAAGGGGATATGACTGGGAAAAGTATGATAAACAAGAGTAAGTTTGTTCTGCAGATTTAGGTCAATGCCTTCTCCATTGATATCCTTTTCTCTCCAGTACAGATAGGGAGACCTCCTTAAAAACGGAGATTTCACTTACAGATGTAAATTTCCTTTATAGAAGGGAAACTTATGCTCTGTCTTCAAAATTCTGCTGTGTTTACTGTTCCTCAAATAATTAGCTTAAAATAATCCTTATGCCAAAGAGCCATATTTTGGGGTGACATATTCTGGTCTCCTACCGGGATCAAAGAAGAGTAAGGGGGATACTTATTAACTGAAAAATGACAAGGTTTGTAAATTTGGAAAAGAGATCTTTATTCCTCATAAAGGGTAGCAGCCTATGGGTGACCATTCCAAGAGACTGGAAAGCAGAGCCCTGGCTAGAAGCCAGGACTACATTTCTTTCTTTCTTTCTTTTTTTGTAGAGACAGAGTCTCACTTTATTGCCCTTGGTAGAGTGCCGTGGCATCACGCAGCTCCCAGCAACCTCCAACTCCTGGGCTTAGGCAATTCTCTTGCCTCAGCCTCCCAAGTAGCTGGGACTAGAGGCGGCCACTACGACACTCACCTAATTTTCTGTTTTGCAGTTCGACCGAGGTCGGGTTTGAACCTGCCACCTTCAGTATGTGGGGCCGGTGCCCTACTCACTGAGCCACAGGTGCCACCCAGGACTACATTTCTTAAGACGGGAGTAATGGGAACAGGAATTTATACTGAGCAGCATGAACAAACATACATATTTAAGATGGTATAGGAAGAGTCATAAGTATTTATGAAAGGAGAAACATAAATATGTGCAGTCATGCTTTATGCTTTCTTATGGGTCCATGTTTAGAAATGGCTGCTCTCTGTCAAAAGGTGAAGGACAAGAAAACCATATCTCTGCGTGGTCTGTAGACTGGTTAAAACCCCTCCATGGCTGGTGGTCTTTATCAGAAAGCTGATCTGGATCACAAGATTGGTTTCTGTTTAGTCCTTATGAAAAAAACCTGGTGGGTCTTATTAAGGGAGGGGGTATAATGAGGCATGTCCAACCTCCTATGCTGTCATGGCTGGGAATTCAGTTTTAAGGTTTTTCTAGGGTCCCCTTGGGCCATAGGGGTTCAATTCAGTAAGCGGGGGACCTAAGATTCTATTTTAATTCACACTCTAAATCCAATATGACTGATATTATTATAAGAAGTGGAGAGAAAGATACAGAGATGCAGCAGGGGTAATGGCCTAGAAAAAGATAAAAATATTTTCTGCCTCTCTGAAACCTCCCCCTCTTTTGGTAATTAAATCCCTGCCTCGGGCCAGTTGTTGGAAGGGCAAGGGAGTATCCTTTGTTCTTTGTACCACAGGAAATGGCTCAAGGAAATTGGGCAGAGGTCACAAGATTTAGATAGTCTTCACTGAAGGTGGGATAAATCAGAACCATCAACTATAGTTGAACACCAATAGCCTGAGGCTGAAAACCTAGGTCCCCTTTAAAAGATCTGTATTTCTGCTCAGAGTCAGGATGTGGGTACTTTAACATAGTAGTCTGCCAACCTCTTCATTTGCTGGCAAATTCATAAACTTCTCTTTCCTTCTCCTTAGACCACTTGTCTTCATTCTTCTGATGTGGGCTTAGGGATAAATGCTGAAGTTTGGGTAATAGAGACACAAAAGAATACCAAGTGTTGGACCTCAGGACATATCATCCCAAAATATAACTGTAGGAGCCCTGAATATGAAACCCCAAAATACATTTCTTCAGCTTTTTGGTTATTTTGAGTTAATTTTTTTTTTTTTAAGAGATGGGGGTCTCATTATGTTGCTCAGGCTGGCCTCAAACTCCTATTATTTTTTTTTTTTTTTTTAGACAAAGTCTCACTATCTCACCCTCAGTGGAGTGCTGAAGCATCACAGCTCACAGCAACCTCAGACTCTTGGGCTTAAGCAATTCCCTACCTCCCAAGTAGCTGGGACTACAGGCACCCAGTACAACACCTGGCTATTTTTTTTTTTTTTTTTTGTAGAAACAGAGTCTCACTTTATCGCGCTGGGTAGAGTGCCATGGCGTCACACTGCTCACAGCAACCTCCAGCTCTTGGGCTTAAGCAATTCTCTTGCCTCAGCCTCCCTAGTAGCTGGGACTACAGGCGCCCGCCACAGCGCCTGGCTATTTTTTTGTTTTTTTTGCAGTTCGGCCGAGGCCGGGCTTGAACCTGCCACCTTCGGTATATGGGGCTGGCGCCCTGCTCGCTGAGGCACAGGAGCCGCCCTTTTATTTCTTTTTCTTACCTAACTGTTCTGGCTGAAATTTTTAGTAATGGATTGAATAGAAGTAAAAAAAAAGGAAGCATTTTTTGCTTTGCTCTTAGCCTTAAGAGTAAAAATTTTCAGTCTTTCATTATCGAGTATGATTGTCCACTGTGAGTTTTTTTTTGAGACAAAGCCTCAAGCTGTCACCCTGGATAGAGTGCTGTTGCATCACAGCTCACAGCAACTTCCAACTCCTGGGCTTAAGCGAGTCTCCTGCCACCACCTCCCAAATAGCTGGGACTACAGGCGCCCACCACAACGGCTGGCCATTTTTTTTTTTCTTTTTTTGGTTGCAGCCGTCATTGTTGTTTGGCAGGCCCGGGCTGGATTCAAACCCGCCAGCTCAGGTGTACGTGGCTGGCGCCTTAGCCTGTTGAGCCTCACGTGCCGAGCCCACTGTGAGTTTTTCATATATGGCTTTTAATATATTGAGGTTGTTTTCTTCTACCCCTAGTTTTTTTTTTTTTTTTTTAAATCATAAAAGGGTGTTGAATTCCGTCAAATGGTTTTCTGAATCAACTGAGTGTATGGTTTTTTTTCTTTCCTTCTGTTAAAGTGATGAATTATGTTGACTGATTTTCATATGTTAAATTATCCTCACATTATAGAAATACATTCTACTTTGGTCATTATATATATATATATATATGCATATGTATTTTTTTTTTTTTTTTGAGACAGAGCCTCAAGCTGTCACCCTGGATAGAGTACCTTAGCATCACAGCTCACAGAAACCTCCAATTCCTGGGCTCAAGCGAGTCTCCTGCCTCTGCCTCCCAAGTAGCTGGGACTACAGGTGTCCGCCACAACGCCCGGCCATTTTTTTTTTGGTTGCAGCCGTCATTGTTGTTTGGCAGGCCCAGGCTAGATTCAAACCCTCCAGCTTATATGCACGTGGCTGGCAACTTAGCCCACTGAGCCACAGGCGCTGAGCCTGCTCATGGTATATTATTATTCTTTTAATATACTGCTAAATTTTGTTTGCTACTACTTTCTTGATTTTTTACATCAGTGTTCAACATTTTGCATCAATGTTCATGATAGATTTGGTATGTGATTTTCTTTTCTTATGTCTGTCTCACTTTAGTATCAGTCTAATTCTGGCCTCATAGGATGAGTTAAGAAGTGTTCTCTCCTATTCAACTGTTTGGAAGTTTGAGAAGAAATAGTGTTAGTTTTTCTTTAAAACATTTTGAGAACCCACTGGTGAAGCCATTATGCCCAGAGCTTTTTTTGTCAGTGTGTTCCCACTTCCCCCTTAGAGATAGGGTCTGTCACCCAAGCTAGAGTGTAGTGATGCAATCATAGCTTGCTGCAGCCTCAAACTTCTGGGCTCAAGTGTTCCTTCCACCTCAGCTTCTCCAGTACCTAGGATTACAGGTTCATATCATGCTTGGCTAATTTTGGTGTTTTTAAAGATGAGGTCTTGCTGTGTTGCCCAGGCTGGTGTAGAACTTCTGGCCTCAAGTGATCCTCCCACCTCAGCCTCCCATAGTGCTAGAATTACGGGAGTGAGCCACCACACCCAGCCTCTCATTTTTTTCTTAGTACACCTGGCTAAAAGTTTGTCAATTTTGTTGATCTTTCCAAAGATCCATTTTTGCTTTCATTGACTTTCTCTATTGTTTTCCAGTCTCATTTTGTTTACCTCTGTTATAATCTTTAATTTCCTTCCTTCTGCTACCTTTGGGTTTAGTTTTTCTTCCTTTTCTAGTTCCTTAAGTTGTAAAGTTAGGTTGAGGTTGCTAATTTGAGAGGCTTTTCTTATTCCTTTATTTTATTTTTTTGAGACAAAAGTCTCACTTTGTTGCCCTTGGTAGAGTGCTGTGGCATCATGGCTCGCAGCAACCTCAAACTCTTCAGCTCAAGCAATTCTCTTGCCTCAGCCTCCTGAGTAGCTGGAACTACAGGTGCCCACCACAATGCCCGGTCATTTGTTTAGAGATGAGGTTTCACTCTGGCTCAGGCTAGTCTTAAACCTATGAGTTCAGGCAATCCAACCTCCTAGGCCTCCTAATGCAATTACAGGCGTGAGCCACCATGCCTGGCCACTTTCCTTATTTTATTTTTTTTGAGAGTCTCACTATGTTGTTCTTGATAAAGTGCTGTGGCAACACAGCTCACAGAAACCTTGGGCTTAAGTGATTGTCTTGCCTCAGCCTCCAAGTAGCTGGGATTACAGGAGCCCGCCACACACCCAGCTATTTTTTGTTGTTTCTTATTGCAGTTGTCATTGTTGTTTAGTTGGCCCGGGCTGGGTTCCAAACCGCCAGCCACAGCACACGTGGCCAGCACCATAACCACTGTGCTATGGGCACTGAGCCTACTTTACTTATTCTTTTAATGTATGCGTTAAAAGCTCTAAATTTCCCCCTCTGCACCAAATTGGCTACATCCCATAAATTTTGGTATATTTTCATTGGCCTTTATCTCTAAGTATTTTCAAATTTCCTTGTGATTTCTTCATTGACTAAAGAGGGTGTTGTTTAATTTACACAAATTTGTGAGTTTTCCAGTTTCCCTTCTGTTATTTTCACTTTATCTTTTAGTTGCAATAAGAAGATACTTTGTGTGATATTTTTAAAAAAATCTATTGAAGGGTCAGGCATGGTGGCTCACACCTCTACTCCTAGCACTCTAGGAGGCCGAGGCAAGTGGATTATTTGAGCTCAGGAGTTTGAAACCAGCCTGAGCAAGAGTGAGACTCCATCTCTGAAAATAGTTGGGCACTGTGGGGGGCCCTTGAGTTCTTACTTGGAATTTGGTGAACTTCCCAGATATTTATGCTCATGTTTTTATCAAATTTGGGAATGTTCCAGCCATTATTTCTTCAAATATTCGGTGCCTCTCTCCTTCTCTCTCTCTTCTCCCTTTATTACTCCCATAAAATAGATCTCAGTCTGCTTGGTAAGTCCCATAGGTCCCTCAGGCTCTGTTTAGTTTTATTCAATATTTTTCTTTTTGTTACTCAGACTCGATAATTTCAATTGTCCTATCTTCACAATTGCCTTTTTTTTTAACCACAATTAGAACACAGTTTATTCTTTAAGTGTAGAGATATGTGATTTGACCCTTGCCTGGCATGACCTTAGGTCTTGTTTATGAATTAGTATCTTATTGATGCAAACAGTAGATTCCCTTAGTCTTATGCTGTCTATTTCAGTATCAGTGCTGGGCAGTTGTGTCCAAACTACAAAAGGGAAGGAATATAATGAGGTGTGTTCGATCTCCCACCTTGTCATGGTCAAGACTCAGAAGGTTTCTCTGGGGCCTTCTTGGCTAAGGAAGGAGGCTGTTCAGTTGATTGGGGGTTTAGGATTTTGTTTTCATTTCTAAAATTAAAGTTTAGTTTGGTTATCCTCAACTTATAAGAGAGCAGGGGAAAGTATAAGGGTTTAATAGTAAAGTACATGGATGCTAACATTTTATTAAATTTTACCACATTAAAGGCAAGTGGGGAGATGGAGAAAACATTTCCAATTAAGTCTTTGAAGCAATTTGTGTTTTTTTTTTTGAAAGGGCTTTATCTCTCCTCTGCCGTTTAAGAGGTGGATCTTTGTGATTCTCTAGATTTATGATCTAGTTCTTGTACAGTACAGCAGCAGGAATCTGAAAGGTGATGCACAGAATTTTCTTGTTAGGAGCCATACTTCTCACTGGGTGAACTGAACTGCATGCCTCCAAGGACATGCCTAACACAGCTCTAGCTTGTTGCCGAATATCCTCAGCAGGATTAGCATCTTTGGAAAAACTGTGACAGCGTACTATGAGAAGGAGCTCACTGCTGCATGGCTTCCCATCTAAAAGTGATTTAAAACACTAAGACACTCTACAGACTTTGTTGGCAAATTCATGACAATGTGCACAGAATGTTTTCTTTCTTTTGACAATTCCAGCTGCTATATTAACTCTTCTTTAACTGGTCTTTGGAAGAAGTCTTTTTCATCCAAGTCGAAGACTTTCATCCTTTGGTCCACATGATTTAATTTACAATTGTGTAACAGGCATTCATAGGATTCAGGATTGAGATCAATGACAAATACAGCAGTTTTTCTTGGTTACTGGAATGGCAAAGGGCACAACCTCAGCAAAAACATCAAATAGGAACTCCTCAGGTTTGAGAAGTTCTATGATATGGCTATTTTCTGTAGAGGGTCGAAGATTCCAATAGACTTTTTTTTTTTGATATGGAGTCTCATTTTGTCACCCTCGGTAGAGTGCCATGGCATCATAGCTCACAGCAAACTCTAATTCTTGGGCGCAAGTGATTCTCTTGCCTCAGCCTCCCGAGTAGCTGGGACTACAGGAGTTCTCCACAACCCCTGGCTATTTTTAGAGACAGGGTCTCCCTCTTGCTCACGCTGGTCTCAAATCCGTGAATTCAGGCAATCCACTTACCTCAGCCTCCCAGAGTGCTAGGATTATGGGTGTGAACTACCAAGCCTGGCTTCCAATAGATTTTTGAAAAATCAAATTCATAGGTATGGTTGTTTTCTCAAACCTTAGTCTTCATGCTCTCTCCAGATAGTACTTCTAGGGTGGTGCCTTTAGCTCAAAGAGTAGGGCGCTGGCCCCATATACCGGAGGTGGTGGGTTCAAACCCAGCCCCGGCAAAAACTGCAAAAAAAAAAAAAAAAAGATAGTACTTCTATTTGTAAATTTATGTATGTATTGTCAATATTATTATTTACTGCTGAGGTGATTCCTGGATTTTCAATTATAACGTGGTCAATTAAATGCTTGAAAGTGGGTGGTGACTGTGGCTCAATAGAGTAGGGCACCGGCCTCATGTGCTGGAAGTGGTGAGTTCAAACCCAGCCCCGGCCAAAAAAAAAAAGAAGAAAACAAAGATAACCAAAGATAAATGCTTGAAAGGTAGCTGATGATCTTGAAAGTTCAAGTGTACGATATGTCCAACTCTGATAAACCCTGAAGTCACATCTTGACCTTCAGGAAGCATGGCTTTCAAGATTTCTTCTGACTTAAAATTTTCATAACTTAGTTCTACATTATATTTAGATATCTGTGGTTTGACATTAAGCTATATTAAAATACGGAATTCTGCTTTCTCAAAAGAAGTATAACTAAATATTTTATAGGTTAGGAATTCAACATAATTCGTCTGCTTTCTTCATCTTCTGGATCTTCAATCACAGAAGATTTTGGGCCTAGGTGCTACAGTGCTGCCCTTTTAAGGGATGGCATCAGTTTACTATTTCTTTCTTCACATTAAGCACTGGAATAGTGACTGTCTTTTTAAAAGCTGTTCTATCCCAAGAAGAAGATAAGTTTCAATTTTAGAACAGTCTTTTGTTCCTGCAATACCAATATGGAGTACCCGGGAATTTAATTGAAATTAAGCTGTCTTAAGTGAATACTGCAGAGGATTCTTAAAATAAATGTCCACTGAATAATAAATAAATAAATAAATAAATAAATAAATAAAAGCTGTTCTATCAGAGATTCTGTCTCTAAAAAAAAAGCTGTTCTATCAAGCTATGTCATGCCCCAAACATCAGAGGGTGGTGAAAACAATTCAGAGCCTTTCTCATTTGTTTCTATTTCTGACATGGTTGAGCATCTTTTTTTCTTTTTTGACCCAGTAAGGAAATACCAGGTGCTTTCCTAAGCTTTTGTGTCAGCCATATCCAAGCTAGTAGAACCAAAGATTCTGATTCATTTACGCTACAGCTTGCCACCTTCAGAAATCTTGAGAATCCAAATGGCCTCTGTAAGATCCTCATGCTGTGGTGCTGCTCTGAAAGGAGATGTGGACAGATGGGCCAGCCTTCGATGACATCACCACTGCTAATTCTTCCTTATGCATGCTCAAATCTGCTTCTGAATCCTTCTAGAGAAATTTCATTTGTTATTGTATTTTTTGGTGCCACAATTTCATTTTGGTTTCTTTTTAGGTTTTCTATCTCTTTATTAATATTTACATTTCGTTCATATACTATTTCCTTGCCTTTCTCCACCAATTTTTCTTTAGTTCTTTGAGCATCTTTAAGATAGCTGTTTTAAAATCTTTGTCCAGGCCTGTCGTGACAGTCGAAACCTATAATCCTAGCATTTTGGGAGCCTGAGGCAGAAGGAAAGCTTGAGGTCAGGAGTTCCTGACCATGTTAGGGAACATAGCAACACCCCATTTCTACAAAAAATACAGAAATTATCCAGGTGTAGTGGTGTATGCCTGTAATCCCAGCTACTGGGGAGGCTGAGGCAGAGGGATCACTTGAGCCCAGGATTTGAGGTCACAAAGGGCTATGATTGCACCACTGTACTCTAGACAGGGCAAAAGAGCAAGACCCTGTTCTCAAAAAAATAAAAACAAATAAACACACACAAAAAACCCCAAAATATTTTATCTAATAGGCCCATCATCTGGTCTTTCTCAGGAACAGTTTCTGCCAATATATTTTTTTCTGTTAAATAGAACTTGTCACTGTTTCTTTTTGTGCTTGTGATTTTTTTTTCATTGAAAACCGAACACTTGAATCAAATAACATGATAAATCAAAATCATATTCTCCCCTTCCTGAGTTGCTGCTTTCTATTCTTCTTCTTCTTTTTTTTTTTTTTGAGACCAAGTCCCACTCTGTTGCCCTGGCTAGAGTGCCATGGCTTCAACCTTGCTGATAGTAACTTTAGGTCCTAGATTCAAGGAATCCTCCCACCTCAGCCTCCTGAGCATGCCCTGCAACACCTAGCTAATTTTTCCTATTTTTAGTGGAGATGGGGGTCTCACTCTTGCTCAAGCTGGTCTTGAATTCCTGAGTTCAAGGGATCCTGAGTTCAGACTCCTGGAGTGCTGGGATTACAGGTGTGAGCCACTGGTTCTGGCCCATTCTTTTTTTTTTAATTATTGCAGGAAATCTATGCCAAAGATTAGCCTGAGGTATAAACTTAATTTCTTCTCAGGTGTTTTCTGTGCCTGTACTTTTCCTTGAATATGAAGAGTCACTTTCTAACTTTTCTCCTTGAAAGTTAGTTCAATGGGAGAAGGACAGAAAAAGTCTAACTAGTCTGCTTTTCTATGTCCTATTCTTTAATGTCTGGCTTCCAAAAGAGGGGAAAAAAGAAAAAATAATAAAGCAGGAGGAAAGGGACTTTAACATTAGGTGTTGGGCTGGGTGCCCATTGGCCCTGTGCACTGGGGGTGGCGGGTTCAAACATGGCCAGGGCCTGCTAAACAGAAAAAACAAAAATTGGGGGTCAGTGTGTAGCAACAATGACCACCCACCTCTTTGCACATCTGTGATGAGAAACAGTTGTCAGCAAGCAATCAGAGCACAGATCCCAAATATTTGGAGGAAAAGGTGCTTTTTTACTATCCTGGCTTCCACAAGCTGCATGCAAGATGTCCGAGGAATAAGTGCACAGTTGCTTCCATAGGGCTAGGGGTGGGATTGGGAGGATGGGTAGCTGCTACTATGGGTAAAGCCTCAACAGACTCTAAAGTACCAAAACAGTTACATCAGACAAATTCTGCTAATGTAACTATTGTCCAGGTATAGAGAAAAATTACTGGTACTTCCTAGTCCACCATCTTCCCAGAATCCTTCTTCCTTTCTAATATTTTAAACTTTGAAGTGACAAAAATAAACAAAAATCCCCTCATTTCTTATGAAGGAAATGCTCATCAATAAAGTATGAATATGTTGAATTCTTATTAAGGAGCTTCAACAAGAAGCTCTCCTCCCTACCCTCGCCCCCAGCCCCACTCCCGCCAAAAAAACCCCAGAAGTCTGGAGTCAGAAGAGCTATCCCAGATCCAAAGTCTACGTTACTCTACCTGTCTCAACAGGGACAAGTCATTCAACCATTGTGAAGTGATACTTGCTGTTCATAATCTACCTGCCTCATAGGGCTGCTGAGAGGATTAATGAGATGATACACCTTAAATTGACATATAAACTGATTCCTGGCATGTTTTGGTTCTTTTAGATCAATAATCATATTAAATAGCATTGACTCAAGCTTAATATGTTGGTTCATTAAAAAGCATGTGTATAGGCCTTGCACACAGATATTCAGGCTTCCAGCCCACCCAAGCTATCTATTTTTTATTTTGAAAGTATTTATTTAGAAAAATAACACAACTGTTTGACAGTTATAGCAATATCTCCAGTAAACCCCTAAAATCTTTGATGTAGTAATTTATATAGTAATCGATCTGTCAAATATGTAAGAATACTCTCCTCATTCTGGGTACCGAGTAAGCTACTATAGCAATAGAAGCTAAAGCAGGTCATGGTCTCAGCCCTTTTAAAGGTTAGCTATAGCAATGAGACAGGCATATGAAAAGCTTCCTACAGTGAGCTGGGGGTGGTAATGATGGAACTCACTTTCATCTAGTACTTTATTCTTTCAGGGTATTTTCTTTTTTTTTTTTTGAGACAGAGCCTCAAGCAGTCACCCTGGAGAGAGTGCTGTGACATCACAGCTCACAGCAACCTCCAATTCCTGGGCTCAAGTGAGTCTCCTGCCTCCGCCTCCCAAGTAGCTGGGATTACAGGTGCCCGCCACAACGCCCGGCCATTTTTTGGTTGCAGCCACCATTGCTGTTTGGCGGGCCTGGGCTGGATTCGAACCCGCCAGCTCAGGTGTACGTGGCTGGCGCCTTAGCCCACAGAGCCCTTTCAGGGTATTTTCATGGGTTATAAATATATCTAGTACCAGATCATGATATAAGGTAAGAGATTTGGATTTTAAGTTACAGGAAGGAAGGAAAAGGGTGATCCCTTGAAGATTCCCGATTTTGCCAGTTTATCAGTCAGAGGCATTTCTGATAACCACGACTAGAAGCAGAATAGAAAACAGAGAGAGTGGGGCCTGGAAGGAAGGCTAGCTGGGAACTTTTTGCAATAGTTCAGGCTGGAGTGAGTAAGGACCTAGTCTAGAAAAGTATCATAGAGAATGCACATGAGGTAATAAACCCATGATGAAGGATTTCATCAAGACCTTGTTAGTATAGTAACAATGAAAACAGAACAGCAGCTCTTCTTCATTGTTCTCCTGTGCCAGGCAGCATGATGTGTTACCAAATCCTCAAACAACTAATGAGAATGCTGTAGTTATCCTCATTTTACAAATAAGGGGCTGAACTCCAGAAAGATTAAGTAATTTGTCTAAGGTTATAAGCTAGTGAGAATCAAGAGTCAGGATTCACACACAAGTACTCTCTAGAGGCCTTGCTCTGCTTCTGTGCCTTAGGCTTTCCCCATGCACAAATCCAAAGGGCTTGTTGATGGACAGTTTGGTAGGCTTGTGAAGAGGAAAGAGAACAAAAAGGGCTTTTATGATTTGGAGTTGGCTAATATGAGATTGATCGTACCATTAATAGCATTCACTGGCATTACTTTGAAGGGAGGGGGTGGCATGATATGTTTTAGATTATGCAGAGTCTTGACATGGCAGCACAATGTTGGACAAAAAGTATTTTCCCTAGAAATCTGTAATTATACAAAGCACCATGTCAGATATTAAAATAACTCACTAGAGATCTATGTCATAGAATAAGTTCAAAATGGTTGTATAATTTTTCTGAATGAATAGTTCCAAAATAAAAACAATCACTTAGGTAGGATGGAAGCCTTGGTATCTGTGTGTAGTGCTTAAACATGTGTTTTTTAATAAACCAATGTGCTAGCTTTGAGTTAATGTAATGTTATTTAATATGATTAGTAATAAATGTCACGCTTTTTTTATCTAAGAAGCAAAACATCCCAAAAATCAGATTATCAACACTTAACTATAGTTCAGATAGAAACAGATTATGAGGCTTCAACTTTGCACAGTACAATAGTCTAGCTACTCCAAAAATATCCCTCTCCAAACACCTAGAAATGCTGAGTAAAATATATAACACATTCTGGCTCGGCACCTGTGGCTCAATGGGCTAAAATGCCAGCCACGTAGCCTGAGCTGGTGGGTTGGAATCCAGCCTGGGCCCACCAAACAACAATGATGGCTGCAACCAAAAAATGGCCGGGCATCGTGGCGGGCACCTGTAGTCCCAGCTACTTGGGAGGCGGAGGCAAGAGACATGCTTGAGGCTCAGCGCCTGTGGCTCAACGGGCTAAGGCGCCAGCCACATACACCTGAGCTGGCGGGTTCGAATCCAGCCCAGGCCCGCCAAAACAACAATGATGGCTGCAACCAAAAAATGGCCGGTCGTTGTGGCGGGCGCCTGCAGTCCCAGCTACTTGGGAGGCGGAGGCAGGAGACTCGCTTGAGCCCAGGAATTGGAGGCTGCTGTGAGCTGTGTTGCCACACAACTCCATCCAGGGTGACAGCTTGAGGCTCTGTCTCAAAAAAAAAAAAAAAAAAAAAAAGAGACTTGCTTGAGCCCAGGAATTGGAGGTTGCTATGAGCTGTGATGCCATGGCACTCTATCCAGAGTGACAGCTTGAGGCTCTGTCTCAAAAAAAAAAAATATATATATATATATATGACATACCTTTAAATGTATAGCTGAGTTTTCAAGCAAATAAGGAAAATTCACAGGAGCCAAAAACAAAACAAAACAAAATGCTGCCAAAACAGAACAGAAGCCAGCCCTGAAGTTACATCCTAACCTGCCACTATTGGTCAAATACCTAGAAATCTTGGTTTTCCAAGCTGAGTAGAAGAGGGCGGGGGGAACTGGAACTGAGATTCTCTGCAAAGGCCAGAACCCCTAAAGCCCTAACCCTAAGTGAAAGTGTAAGCTAGGGAAAATATCAATCTGTTGGCAAATGGAGCTGACAAGGAAATCTATCTTATCTCATGCATTGATTGAATTGAATAAAAAAGAATCTTTTGGGCGGGGCCTGTGGGTCATCAAGTAGGGCACCGCCCCACATACTGAAGGTGGCGGGTTCATACCCAGCCTCGGCAGAACTGCAAAAACAGAAAAATAGCCAGGCATTGCGGCAGGCGCCTGTAGTCCCAGCTACTCAGGAGGCTATGGTAAGAGAATCACGTAAGCCTAGCAGTTGGAGGTTGCTGTGAGCTGTATGACGCCACGGCACTCTACCCAGGGCGATAAAGTGAGACTCTGTCTCTACAAAAAAAAAAAAAAAAGAATCTTTCCTAAGAATCTATAATTACAAGTCTTCCCTGTTCAACATCAATGTGAATTTTTTAGTTTCCCTTTCCACTCAAAAGAAGCTCCACTTAGTTAATCTGAAGCGCTTCTACGTTGGTGGCATGCCAACGTACCTGGCATTGGTAAACATTAACTCCATCTGTGGAACACAGTCTCTTCCCAGGTTTCTCAGGATTCTCAAATATTAGTTCAACCAAATAGCTCAAATTAGAAATTGCCATGAGGAAGCAGGCTCCATGAAGAATAGTCAACTAAAACAAGCAATAATAGCATTGAAAAACCCTAAGTAGTTCATTTAGAATTGAATAGATGCAGAACATAAAAGAAATGTGCTTAAATTATTTTTAAAAAGGAAATAGACATGTAACCAACTATCAGAAATAGAGAAAAATGAAAAGAACCAAGAGAATTTAAAATCTCACTAAATGGAATAAATAGCAAATTAGTCATAGCTGGAAAAAAAATGAATTGAACTAAATGACAGATATGAGGAAATCATCTACTATGCAATAAAGAAAGATGAAAAGATAAAAATATGAAGACGTTAGGAGATGCAAAGAATAGAATATGAAAGTCCAACCTACATATAATTGGGATTCTAAGAGGAAAAAAAAGATAAGGGAAAGTAATCCTTTCAGAGATAAAGGCTAAATATTTGCCAAAATTGGTTAAAGACATGTATCCTCACAAGCTCAAGCTTTGCATAAGATGAATAAAAAGAAAAAAGTTAGGTGGCACCTGTGGTTCAAGGAGTAGGGTGCCGGCCCCATATACCGAAGGTGGCGGGTTCAAACCAGGCCCTGGCCAAAAACTGCAAAAATAAATAATGAAAGAAAGAAAGAAGAAAGTTTACTGCAGCTCAATTCACAGTTGCCAAGATACGGAATCAACCCAAGTGTCCACTAACCTATGAATAGATTAATAAACTGTAGTATATGTATACTATGGGATACTATTCTGCCATAAAAAAGATAAAGACTTTGCATCTTTTTACTAACCTAGATAGAATTAGAGAATATTCTCATTAGTAAAGTATCACAAGACTGGAAAAGCAAGTATCCAGTGTATTTAATACTCATATGAAGACAGCAGATGAACTAATACACACCCACATAAGAGAAAGACTCAATTTAATTCAAGTGGGGAAAAGGGGGAAGAGAAAGGGGGGAAAAAGGAGGAGAGAGGGGTTGAGGAGGGAGGAGATTGATGTGCTCTCACCTAATGGGCACAACATAAAGGTATATGGAACAATTCCTAGGTGTGGGACACAACTATAAAAGGGACATTACCTAACAAACATTGTAACCTAATCTTTTGTACCCTCATATTAATTTGAAATAAAAAAAATAGACACACACACCTTACAATTAAACAGTAAAACCTCAAAAATAAGGAAAAGATACTAATATCAGAGATAAAAGATAAACTACCAGAAATACATAATTATTTAAAAATAGACTTTTTTTTTTTTTAGAGACAGAGTTTACTTTGTCCCCTCGATAGAGTGCCATGGTGTCACAGCTCACAGCAACCTCCAGCTCTTGCACTTAGGTGATTCTCTTGCCTCAGCCTCCCCAGTAGCTGGGACTACAGGTGCCCGCCACAACGGGCTATTTTTTTGTTGCAGTTGGGCCGGGGCCGTGTTCGAATCTGCCACCCTTGGTATATCGGGCTGGTGCCACCCTAAGCCACAGGTGCCACCCTAAAAATAGACTTTTCAATAGCAGCAATGAAGTCCAGGAAACAGTGGAATATGGAATATGATCTCCAAAGTGCCAAGAGAAAAAAAATGTTAAACTTGAAAATTATACTTGTCCACCTAATTCAAAGAGAAAGACACAAACAAAAACTGAAATTATTTACCACCAAAAGACCTAATCACAGAAACTCCTGAAAGATGTACTATAGGAAGAAAAAAAATGGCTGCAAAGGGAAGGTCTTAGATATAAGAGAAACAGTGAGCAAATAAATGGGTGAAAATGTGACAGAATCTAAATAATGACTGTAAAATACAACAATAATAATGCCCAAGTGGCAAAAAAGAACTAAATTCTATGTAGTAGTATGTATGATAAGAAAGGCGAGATGAAGACATCATAAAAGTATAAATCAATATATCTCAGGAACACAAATTCTTTAAAAAATATTAGTAAAGTAAATACCGCAAGAATAATGCATCACAACAAAGTGAAGTTTACCACAGTAATGTGAAATTGGGTAAAAATCCAAGTACCAATACATATAACAATATACATTAATAAACATACAGGTTGAGTAATGCTTATCCAAACTGCTTGGAATCAGAAGTATCTCAGATTTTAGATTTTTCTGGATTTTGGCATATTTGCAACATACTTACTAATTCAATATTCCTAATCCAAAATCTAAAATGCTCCAATGAGCATTTCCTTTAAGTGTGCTCAAAAAGCATTTTGATTTCAGAGTTTCACCTAAGGGGTATTCAACCTGTACCACATAGAATTACATACCATGTAAAATTAAAAAAGAAAAAATTATATATATATATGTATATATGTATGTATGTATAGGCTCAGCGCCTGTGGCTCAACGGGCTAAGGCGCCAGCCACGTACACCTGAGCTGGCAGGTTCAAATCCAGCCCGGGCCTGCCAAACAACAATGATGGCTACAACCAAAAAATGGCCAGGCATTGTGGTGGGCGCCTGTAGTCCCAGCTACTTGGGAGGCAGAGGTAAGAGACTCACTTGAGCCCAGGAATTGGAGATTGCTGTGAGCTGTGATGCCACAACACTCTATCCAGGGTGACAGCTTGAGGCTCTGTCTAAAAAAAATATATATATACACACACACACACACACACACCCCATATAAAGGAAAGATCATGTTATTATCTCAGAGGAAGTATCTGACAGACTTCAACAACATTCATCATAGTTTTCAGATAAATTGCAATAAAAATAAATAGAAATAAAATCATCTGTGAGAAACCTACAGCTAACATAAAGGTGAAATACTAAATGCTGAGGCAGGGATGTCTACTCTCATTGTGAACATTATACTGGAAATGTGAACATTGGCTAGGACCAATGCAATAAAAAAAAAAAATTTAAGCCATACAAATTAGAAAAGATTAAGGAAAACTGCCTTATTTCACAGATAGTCGTTATTCTGTAGAAAACTCCAAGAAATATTTAAGATGGGATATAAGCAAATATGCACTGCATTAAAAAAATCAACTATATTTCCAAACACTAGCAATTAAAAAATCTGAAACTGTTAAGTGGTTCTTATATTATCTGTGAAGTGACATATTACTTGGAGGTAGACTGTTAAAAGTTAAAACACATACAGGAACTGCAGAGAAATTTCTAAAAAATTAAGACAGAGTTAGTACCTAATAAGCCATAGTAGAGATAAAACAGAAATTTGGGCTGGGCCCACTGGCTCACACCTGTAGTCCTAGCACTTTGGAATGCTGAGGCAGGAGAACTGCTTGAGCTCAGAAGTTTGAGACTAGCCTGGGCAATATAGTGAGACCCCCATCTATGCAAAAAATAAAAACACAATTAGCCTGATGTGGTAGAACATGACTATAATCTTAGCTACTTGGGAGAGTGAGGCAAAAGGATCGCTAGAGCCCAGGAATTTGAGGTTGAGGTGAGCTATGATCACACCACTATACCCTACCCTGAATGACAGAGCAAGATCCTGTCTACAAATAAAGTAAAAAGAAAGAAAAGAAAAGCACTTTTAAAAAATTAATTCAAGAAACAGCAGGAAAAAAAAAAGAAAAAAAAAGGAAGGAGAATAGGTGGGATAAGTAGAAAAAATTAGCAAGATGGTAGATCTAGGTAGTTGAGAACCATCTACGGTTATTTTGACCCCATGGGACATTTATCTGGAAGCTGCTATAACTTGTGAGATGCTATTAGCATCTACTAGGTAGAAGCCAAGGATGAGGCTAAACACCTTATAATATATAGGCAACAAAATCAGGCCAAAGTCCCAATGGTGCAGAGGTCAAGAAACTGTGACTTTAACTCAATCATATCAATAAGTACATCAAATATAAATGGTCTAAAGCAATGTTTTTCAACCTTTTTTTTTTTTTTTTGAGACAGAGCCTCAAGCTGTCTGGATAGAGTGCTGTGGCATCATAGCTCACAGCAACCTCCAATTCTGGGCTCAAGCGAGTCTCCTGCCTCCACCTCCCAAGTAGCTGGGACTACAGGCGCCCGCCACAACACCCGGCCATTTTTTTTTGGTTGCAGCCGTCATTGTTGTTTGGCGGGCCGGGGCTGGATTTGAACCTGCCAGCTCAGGTGTACGTGGCTGGCGCCTCAGCCTGTTGAGCCACAGGCGTTGAGCCGTTTTTCAACCTTTTTAACCTCACAGTATACTTGAACCTATAGTTAAACTGTCTGTAGCACACTTAAATTATGTTGATTTAAAAAAAGAGGAAAAGGCTCGGCGCCTGTAGCTCAACAGGCTAAGGCGCCAGCCACGTGTGCCTGAGCTGGCGGATTCGAATCCAGCCCGGGCCTGCCAAACAACAATGACGGCTGCAACCAAAAAATGGCCGGGTGTTGTGGCGGGCGCCTGTAGTCCCAGTACTTGGGAGGTGGAGGCAAGAGACTCGCTTGAGCCCAGGAATTGGAGGTTGCTGTGAGCTGTGATGCCACAGCACTCTATCCAGAGTGACAGCTTGAGGC
>CAUYON010035767.1:0-21874 GCA_963573935.1 Arctocebus calabarensis
GTAGTCCCAGCTACTCGGGAGGCTGAGGCAAGAGAATCGCTTAAGCCCAAGAGCTGGAGGTTGCTGTGAGCAGTGTGACGCCACGGCACTCTACCCAGGGCGATAAAGTGAGACTCTGTCTCTACAAAAAAAAAAAAGAAAGCTATGTAAAACCTATTTTTTTCATTCTTAGGTTTGTTTCTTTGTCATTCCTGGTCCTTCCCTTTGCCACTCCTTTATCCTAGTCCCATACCTCCAGATTAGATAAAGTTTCTCTGGCCTTAGCTAGTGAGCAGATTGGTTCTAC
This sequence comes from Arctocebus calabarensis, assembly GCA_963573935.1. Classification (NCBI taxonomy): domain Eukaryota; kingdom Metazoa; phylum Chordata; class Mammalia; order Primates; family Lorisidae; genus Arctocebus; species Arctocebus calabarensis. Next base: position 287 of record CAUYON010035767.1, read on the forward strand.
TTGGTTCTAAGGGAGGAACATTTCATTCTGCTTCTCCCTTGGGTTACCAGGGCACAGGGGAAGGGAAGAACAGATATCCTAGGTAGATCTGAGGTTCTAAATGCAAAAGGTAAGCTTCCCCTCTCCAGTGGAGTATAAGAGGGGCAAACAGCAGATTAACTGGGAAAAAAGGCAAACAAATTTCTTCTTTTTTTTTTTTACAATGTTTTTTTTTTTTTAATTGTTGTAAGACAGAATTTATTCACAGAAAAGAAAGAAAGGAATACAGAAAACATTAAGGCATCTGTTAGAGGGAGAAAATTCTAGTGGGGAGAGAGAAGCTCTCTCCGTTTCTCTACCAGTCTTTCCCCATCTCCTCCTTTAGGCCTTTAGTCTCAGGGTATATATAGGTGTATGGGTTCCTTGACCAGGAAACAAATGAATACAGTCCCTTCCACCAGGGGCAAGGAGAATGAATGTATCAATGAATGGATACAGTCCTTTCATGGGATTGAGGCCTAGGAAATTCACAAGAAATTGACCTAAGCATAGGAGATGGGGGTTCCACATTTAGTCTTAAGTGTGAAGTGAAGGAGACACCAATCTTATATCATGAATTCACCCCTTTACATCCATCAGAAATTGAGAGGGTTTTGTTTTGTTTTGCTTAACACCTACATATATTATCTTCCAGCATACATTTTGTGGAAAGGTTTTATCTATTACACAGAAAGCTAGAGAGCTTGTCAAATTAATACTTGCAAAGTGGCTTAAGCCCTTCTGAACATTATTACAGTTATGCTAATGAATAAGTAACTGCTGACGTGGTAAGACTGTAATTAGCCACCTAGATAAGATGGTAGAGTTGAAGAGATTTTCACAATGCCTCCAGGAGGGGTGCTTTGGAGAAGGTCCAATCAGCTGAGAATAAGCCAGAGGTGGCAGATATGGAATGAGAGGCAAACTCCATAGAACCCTTCCTCCCCTTCCACCTGTCAAACATGTGGCACATCTCAGAACATCAAGGGTGCCAGATTGAGGAATGAAAAGTTGGAGCAACAGAGAGAGGTCACTGTTAATCTCTTTCTTGCTCATTTTTTTCTTCCTGCTAAGTAGGTGGCCTTCACCCGATTCCATGAATGATTATGTATTCTCGTTCTGTAGCCTCTCATGGAAAATTTCCAGTTACCTTCTTAAGGAACTGCAAGCTTAGCTGTGTGTGGTGATTTTTCTTTTCTTCTTCTTCTTTTTTTTTTTCTTCTTGGGTTAATTAATTACTCAAACCCATCAGCATCTATTTGTCTCAAATTAAACTGAGGTCAAAAGGTGGGAGGAAATCAGTATCAGCTGCCATATGGCACCAGACTCAGACGAGCAGATATCCAGAAGTTGCATCACTAAAAATAAATACATAGCTAATGTTCCATCCCCCTCTGCAGAAAGCTTATGATTCAATTCTCATCCTCTGCTCCTAGGAGGTCAGACAATTAAGTTTGAGAGAGCTAAATTAAGTTTAAGTTAGAGCTCATTCTAGAAAAAGTGCTACATACCTCATTATTGCTGAATATCACTACAGTCACCAGATGGCCAAGGGGAGTAAAAGTGACCACAGTGATATTTGTAATGAGCTATGTAACGCTTTTTTTTTTTCAGATGAGTTTGTGAACTTAATTGTCCAACCTCACATGCCCAACTCATGTTTTAGATCAGATACACCGACAACTTAAGGTGAACAGCCACTCAGTTGGCTGCCTTTGTTTTGTGTATCTTGAGATATTATCTGGATCAGCAAGTGGAAGGGACGTAGGTATTCAGCATAATTCTCAATGGACCATCCACGTGCTCCATCTAAAACAACACCCCAACGCTGAGTGTGGGACCTTTGACTCCCCAAAGAATGTGATCCAATGACTTCCCTTCCCCTTTCAGGGCCTCTTAAAGAATGAAAAATATGAGAGGACTGCTGCTCCTCCACAAGTCTACATGAGTGAGTCCTCTCCAGTCAATAGTTTGTTGAAGGAAGCTCATCTTATAGCAAATGAGAAAGCCACCTGGGGGGATAGCTAGTTAGTGTGGATGCAGGGCTTTTACTCATTTATGGAAAAAGGAAGAAAGAACATTTCATTCTACTCAAGCAGTTTGTCTGACTAGAGCGATGGCCCTGGCTTCGGCTTCCGGAACAGAGATAATTAACACCGTCAGATTATTACAAGGCTGGCATAAACATGCCAGAAAATGACACCTTGTCTTAATCATTCTTTGCCCCAAGGAAGTATTTCTCAAACAGATGCAACCCAATGCTTGGGCTTCATACTAGCAACTGTGTTCAACTGTGTAAATGTCAATCAGGTCCTCTGCTCCCAAAACCAGGGACTTTGCACCAAAAATGTACTTTAAGTCAACTGAAGTAAGCACAAGAGTGAGGGAAAAGCTTTTAGTGATTGGTGAGCATTTACTTAACACTCTAAAGACAAAACCCACACCACCTCTCTGGGATGAGAAATCGGTTCTAAAGAACTTTCAAGTGGTGATTTCCCCAATTACTGTCAGCAATTCATTCAGAGGTAGCTTTTTATGCATAAGTATACTGTACTGGAGAGGAAAACCTATCCTTATTATGCATTTACAGAATAGTTTATGTTTTACAAATACTGTATAATCCTCCTTAACTACTGCCACTATGACAAAATGGTCTCAGGTGAGAATGACGGGGTAAGAAAGACCAAGAACGAGAGAGGCATCTCTAAGAAGCACAGGGCTATTCAATCACAGATCCAGCGGCTTCAATCTCATATATAATGATGAACAGCCATTAGGTGTTAGGCTCTGTTCTCAAATATTTCCATGGATTATTCCACTTAATACTTACAATGACAACCTGAAGCAGTCTTTTTATTCTCCAGATATTTATTAAGGACCTAGTAATACAAGGTTCCCCCATTCAAGGCTGGACAGGGGACCCAAATTTTCCTAGGCCTGGGCAATTTCATGAAGGGAATGCCCTGACCTTTTGCCTTGAGCTGGAAGGACTGCTTTCCTTCATTTGTTAATAACATTCATTACCGTTGAAAACATGTTTCTATTTGCCAAGTCCTGGCCAAGTGTGATTCTAAAGACCTAATACTCCTAGACAAAGGGCCCACTGAAGACTTCCCAGTTGGGTCTTTCCCTCTACCAGAAGCTCTGGTGCTTTTTACTCCTTCTGTATTCCTTTCTGTCTAATAAAATCCTACCACACCACTGATCTCTAATTCCTGGATTCATTCTTCGAATCCCTGAGACGAAAGACCTACTGAAGAAAGAAATTCTGGAACACTACAACATGTCAAACACTAATCTAGGTGGGGACATTGCAGAGATTAAAACACACAAAAAATTCCTGTATTCTATAACTTGTATTCTAGTGCAGCCAGGAAACAGTGGGGTCAGGATCTGAATACATGTAGTCTGGCTACTGAACTGTAAAATTATTATAATCAGTGGGTATCATAAAATGAAACCTCTTTTGGAGACCAATGAGAATCTCATAAGTCACAAACAGTTCAAAGTCGAACAACTGGGAGATGTTTGTGTTCTTTGACTGATATCACCAAACTACTGGATTGTTGAGCTATTCTCAGTTGTAATCACCCAGGCAGGGCTTGAAACTGAGCAGAACTGGCATTTGGAATCAGCACATCTGAGTTCCAATTCTGACACCATCACTTAGTGTATGCTTTGGGCAAGTTGTTAAACCTCTCTGAGCCTCAATTTCTTCATCAGTAAAATAGAAATTACAAAACTCAATTCTTTGTGTTGTGGTGAGCTATTAAATGAGATGCAATAAATGAAATACTTTGTAAAGTGCCTGGTATTGTATTTATACTAAAAACTATACTGTATTTATACTATAAACTGTTTTCATTGTTTGCATTCGTGGGCTATCAAATCTAGACAATAAAACATAAAAAGTTTATTTAAGACATTTTAGAAATGTGAGCCCTGCACCTTATAAAGTCCTGACTCTGCAAATGGAGGCAGAGCAGAAGTCTCCAGCCCACCTGTCTTCAGGATGTGAGTGCACAAGGTGGGCATGCAGAAAGAACAAACTAGGCCTAAATTCCCTGGGACTACTGTTCAGCTCAGCCTGAGCTAGATGTTGAGTCGCCCTTGCCCAAAGACATGGGCCTGTGTCACAATTTTGCTTTCTGTAGGCCTGTGCCCTCAGAATAGCCATGCCATTCAGGCCCCACATAAAGCAGAGGTGCCTGAATATCACAAACCAATTTGTCCATGAGGCTATGACCTGGCCTGGTCACTCTATATCTGGTGCCTTGGTTCTTTTTAGTTCCTACCCTCTGTTTCTATTTTCTTTGCTCTCCCTTTTCCTTTCCTGCCTCTTGGTGAGGAGGCATTCACTGATAAGTTCACGTGGTTTCATCCACTGTTAATGACTTCCTCTCACAGGTGTACAGCTCCCAAGGTACCCCCTCCTTGGCCAAGAGGGGTGCGTGACTCAACTGAGGTACACCGTTCTCAAGCCATCACTCAGTGTGATTCCCTGAATTTTGAAATTAACTGGCTACAACTCTTTAGGATATTGGTCATCTTATCCATTTGATGTCCCCCATGTCTTATTTGGACTCAATTCCTGAGTTTCAAATGGCCATTTGACTCTCAGAGTAACAGGCAAATGCATGCACAGATTTTATTTTGTGCAGAATATATTAATTTTCAGTAATGTTTTACTATTATAATTTAAGCATATGTAGGAAATCAAAAAGTATCTGGAGGCCACACTCAATCTTCATGCATAAGAATCCAAGTTATTATAAAACTTACTGGCCTAAAACAATATAAATTTACCATCTTATAGTTCTTACAGGTTAGAAATCTGACATAGCCCACAATGGTCTCTCTAGAAGTTCTAAAACAGAATCCATTTCTCTGCCTCCTTCAACTTTTAGAAGTCACTTACATTAATAGTTAACTGTCCTCTTCCTCTGTCTTCAAATCCAGTGACATTATATCTCCGTGACCATACTTTCTTTATCACATCTCTCCATTCCTCTACCTCTGGCTACAGCCTGGCAAGGTTTGTTATGTGACTAGGTTCGGCTCACCTGGATAATTTCCCATTTTTATTGAAAAGACCATGTGGAGGAGGGATCGGTTTTTGTTTTAAGTTTTCTGCAGGTCCTTATATGTCTACTGTGTACTATTTCCATCTTCCTACTCTGGGTGCAACTCTCCAAGCCTACAGTGAGAGTAGTCACATGTTTTTCTTGCATACCTATACTCTAGTCTAGTGTTTACCACATATGGAGGAAAAACTAAACAAGAGGTCATATATTGATCCCCTTAGTATCTCATAATTTTCTATATGTTTAAGATATAAAAAAAAAATCAAAGCTCATAAGTGGCTTAGGTTCTAATTTTCCAAAGTAGCTATTTTTATTTTATCCAATTTTATTTTGTTTTTGAGACACAGTCTTGCTCCATTGCCCAGGATAGAGTGCAGTGACATCATTGTAGCTCATTGCAACCTTAAACTCCTGGCTCAACCAATACTACAGCCCCAGGCTCCTGAGTAGCTGGGACTACAGACACGTGCCACCATCCTCAGCTAATTTTATTGATAATTGATTGATTGACTGATTTAATAGGGATGGAGTCTTGCCATGTCCTTCATGCTGATCTCCAACTCTTGACATCAAGCAATCCTCCCACCTCGGCCTCCCAAAGTACTAGCATTACAGACATGAGCCACTGTATACAGCCCTAAAGTAGCAATTTTAGACAACATATACATAGACACAGGCACATGCACACACTTTTTTATACATATTCATCAAATAACAGTGAGGATTTAGAAATCACATAATTTAATCTGGTATGCAATCTAGTAACTTTAGGGTCCAAGAAGTCTAATTTTATTTCTACCTGTACAAGTGCACCTTTGCAGAAAAAGCATTCCAATATTAAAATGAATTTCACGTTTTTTTGCCATTCCTTTCTTTTAATATGTTTGCATTTGCTTCCCTGTCAAATGAAACTCTTTCATGAGTAATAAAATTCTTTATAATAATTTTGGGGATTTTCAAACCAGTACATATTAGAAATAAAATATGTTAATACTGGGAATGATAATGTGACCCTGAGTAAGGTGCACAGAACTTATACAATAAACTTAGCTGAGCAGACAGATAAAGGTATTTGCTAGATTATAATGAATATTCTATGCATGGCCAAATAAGATAGGAATATTTACTTACTGAAAACTATGAAATGCTATATTGTAGAAATAAAGATAACTTTTAAAAATCATGTTTCACAATACTCTAAATAATAAACGTGTACAAGAGCTCATGTTTTCTTAATGATAGTTGATTTAAGGAATTTATTAATTTGAGGAATTTCTCCTAAACAAAACTTCCTTTCTACTGAACCTAAAAAAAAATAAACTGAGAAAACTGTATAGTATATCCATGCATTTTTCCTTCAAAGCTGCTTTTGCTAATTATTTATTCCCAAAAGTATCATCATAACTTACATCTGTACAGAATCAAAACACAATCGGCAACAATGAATGACAATGGTCCCTTGAATTTATAAGAAGCATCAAAGTTTTTAACAATATTTATTGACCTAGAAGTCTCCAGCAATAATTAATCAGGAATTATTCATAGATAAAAGATCTCTAGTTATCTGATGGGATCCAATCCCACCCAGTCTGCCCTCATAAAATGTTTGATGCCTTCTGGAATTTTGCCATGTGTAGGAACTTGATTCTTCCAGCTATTTGGTTCACAAGAACATCTTGTATTTCAGTGAAGGAAAAAACACCCTCCTATTGTGATGAATAATGAAGAAAATCTCTGCAACCCACTATTTTTAACACATATCATCATTTAAACATTTCAACTTAACTATATATTTTCTTTAGTGTTGACTTACTAGGGCTTTCACGTTTTTACAAAGCTTCTGAGTTTTGCTTTTGAGGCTCTTCCAGGTCAAATAATTAATGTGTCCTCCCTTCCCACTGAGGATACTTAACAGGTTTCACATTTTTCACATATTAAACATTATGCTTGCTATTCTATCTTCTTTTACAATTTCCAGCCTCCTCCTTTAACACCTCCCTCACTTACTGCTGGACCTTGAAAGCCAAATGAGAAGTTTTAGCATGAAATCATGGGCAGATTTCAGAATAGAAATATTATTTTTAAAACTGAGTTGAATAACCCTACAATATATTTGAAGATCTTTTAGTAGTATAATCACAGTTTCCTCCATCTGGATCTTTGTTTTCTTTAGCAAATGAAGGAAAGTACTTTTCATAGATACTGATCAATGTTAATGGGTGGTTTCTAAGTAACAAGGAAGGGAGGAGAAGGGAGGGAGGAAAGAAAAAAATATTTGTTGAGCATTTACAATTGTGCTTGGCATTTTGTTAGAAATTTTTAGAGTATTATGGATAAAAGCAGATACTAGAGCCACAGTGCCTGAGGTTGAATCTTATTGGTTCTACTGGAATCTCCTCACTATCTCGATGACCTTGAGCAAGTTACATACTTGTTCTGGATTCTCAACCTCTTTGTCTGTGAAGGGATGTGAATAGGGTGAATACATGGAGTAGCTGTGATGATTCTATGAATTCACATGTGTAAAGTCCTACAGCAGTGGTTGGCTTACCATAAATGATATACAAATATGAGCCAATCATTAGTATTGCTAATTCTTATTATATCTCATCTGGTTTGAGCCTGGAAGAGCCTGATTGCTATTTTCATCATTGTTTGAGGGCAGAGATGAGGACTCATGAAAGTTAAGTAAGCTATCTACTCACACCATTCATAAATGTTCTGTGTGACCTCAAATCCGTGTTCCTGCCACTGGTGAAAAGTGAGAATGGATGAACTAGCCTTGCAAAGGTTTAAAAGGGCTTTCTGTCCAGGTGCTGTGTATAAACCTAGCACTCTGGGAGATTGATGCAGGAGGATCACTTGAGGTCAAGAGTTTGAGACGGAACAAGAGTGAGACTCCATCTGTACTAAAAATAGAGATATTATCTGTGAGCTATGACTGCACCATGATACTCTGGCAGGAGTGACAGAGTGAGACTGTCTCAAAAAAAGAAAAAAATCCTATAACTGAATCAGCAAGATCCCCAAAGCTCTTTTATCACTTTATTGTCCTATTAACCTTTCTTTGGAGTATAATTAACATACACAAATCTACATGCATTTAATTTATATAGTTCAATGGGTTTGGACATATGCCCAAGATATTGTAACCACAGTTAAAGTAATAAAAATATCCACTAGCAACAAAGGTCTCCTAGATAACCCTTTGCCTTTCCTGTGTGTGTGTGCACAAGTGCATGTGTAAGAACACTTAATATGACATCTATTCTCTTAACAAACTTTGAAGTAAACAACAGCATATCATGAAGTAAAGGCACCTGGCTGTGAAGCAAGTGTCTAGAACTTACTCATTTTGTATAACTGTAATTTTATACCCATTGAATAAAAAATGCCTGTTTTCATTACACCGTTCCTGGGAACCACCATTCTATTCTTTTATTGTATATATTTGACTATTTTATTTGCCTTATATAAGAGAAATCATGCATTATTTGGCCTTCTATGATTGATAAATGAAAATTTATTGTGATATCTTTTGGGTCCATTCATGTTGTTGCAAATGGTAGGGTTTCCTTGTTTGTTAAGAATTTAAACCTCAATTTTATTCGGATTCCGGTGAGGAGATTGAAGAGAAGGTAGAAGAGATAGGGAACATATTAGGATTTACATAAATATTTGTAATTTCTGATGAATGGGAAACTTAAGAAATTATGGGTTAAATTTGGGTACCCAAAGACTTAAATGTACCATGCTCTTCACCTATTTCGGAAGACAGCTATAAAATAGATTTAAGATACAAAATATTTGAATGGAAAAAAAGTCTGGGGCACTGGAACAGACAACCATTATTCATACTACCATGTGTGGTTGAGTCTTCCTTTAAAACATCATGTGTTGCCAAATGACTAGGGAGCTGGCTCAGCTGTTAGATTCTGTTGTAATTTATAGGGTTCTTAGTGCAAAAAGGAGTCAATTACTTTCCAGACAAATAAATATCCACAATTTTTTACTCTTATATTTTTTATTTTTGGCTTCGTCTCTTAAATTACTGCCCAATGGTATAAAACAAGTGAGAAATTTTTGAAAGATTTTTAAAAACAGGAAATGCATCGCACCTAAAACAGTGGAAACTTACAAACTTTTCTCATAACTAGGGTTCTTCCTACACTATCCTAGCATATGGTTTAATGAACACCTCTTTCTGAGAGCAATTTAGAATTATTTTTTCCAAATATTGACTTTAATTTGGTTCAACATAAAACTTAACTAGATGGAATATGATGTTAAGAGCCTGAAGTTGAAGGTTCAAGTCTTCGGTGGTCTGCTGAGCTTGCTTCAGTTGAACATATGGTGTCATGGTTTCAGATTATATGTTTAACCTTCAAACACTTATCCCTGCATTCAGCCCCAATCCATTCCCACTACTGCCAAACAACTCAAAGTCTCATCTTAAATCAAAGCATGTCACAGTTGTTGAGGCTTATTATGCTTTTCTTAACAAAACTTATCCTACTATGAAGTGAATGAAAAGTTCATTTATGTGCCACAGGAAAGCTTCCCATGTACTCTCCCCCACAGAGTACTTTTCAACTCTATGTTTGCTAGGATGTTAAATTCCTGAGGGCCAAGAGCCTGCCTTATTTGCCACCATATCACCATATCAGTGCCCTCAGTGTATATAACTTGCAGCTCACAAGTGAAAACCCTTTTTGATCCCATGTTGGACCTTATTGGACATAATGATTTCCCTATTTTGCTCTGATGTCGGAAGACATCTGACACTTCTTTATGTGCCTCTCATTCCATGACAGGAGGGTAGTAACAATGCTGAGGACATTGTTTGGCCCTCAAACACCATTGACCACTGGTTATAGGAAGAAACAGCCTGTTGAACTTAAAAAACTGACAGTTATTTTAGAATACGCAAAGTTTATGGCAAGAGTGGACAGAGCTGATCGGTACTGTGGATCTTACGGATTTACACAGAGGTCCAACAAATGGTGGAAAAATTATTCTTCTGGCTGATAATTATTGCAGTTGTGAACAGCTGCATCCTTTACTCATTAGATAAGAAGGACAGTGGAGGAAAAGTGCAGACACACTTTTCTTACAGGAGAAATCTCATTACTCAGTGTGTGAGCAATGAGAGGAACCAAAATTCAAGAAAGAAGGAAAGACGAACATCTTCTGACACAGAGGAAAGGCTAAATGGCAAAATGCATATTATAATGCAGAATGAAAAAAAGTCAACAAGGGATTGCATGGTCTGCAGCAGAAGAAATGAGAAAGGTGTGAGCAGAGTGACCATTTTCTACTGTGAGACATGTAAGAGGAAGCCTGGACTGCATCCTGGGATTGCTTCAGGATGTATCACACTCCAAAACATTATGAACAAAAATAAACAAAAACACATTAATTATTTTATGTATCCTAAAGTAGATAATAAAATCATCAGGTGAGATCCTATTTTAAAACTGTAGGATTCAACAACCTCTTTCCTGCCCCAAATAAATAAGAGCGGAAGAGTAGACGGGTGGCAGAAAAACTGGATTGGGAAGAGTGGGTGAAAACATTTATATGAAATGGAGATTGAGAGCGCTAGCTGTGGTTCAGTGACTAGGGCACCAGCCTCATATACCAAGGGTGGTGGTTTAAACCCGGCCCCGGCCAAACTACAACAAATAGTCGGGCGTTGTGGCGGGTGCCTATAGTCTCATCTGCTCAGGAGGTGGAGACAAGAGAATGCCTAAGCCAAAGAGCTGGAGGTTGCTGTGAGCTGTGATGCCATGGCACTCTACCCTGGGTGACAAAGCGAGACTTCGTCTCTTAAAAAAAAAAAAAAGAAGAAAGGAGACTGAGTACTTAGCAAATTTAACACAGGGATTCCTAACCCTTGGTCCCTAGAACAGCAGCAGCAGCAGCAGCATCAACCGAGAACTTGTTAGAACTGTAAATTCTATGGCCTCATTACAAACCTAGTGAATCAGATCCTCTTGGGGCTGTGTCCTGCAAGCATATATTTTAACAGCCTTGCAGGTGATTCTCAGGCATGGGAACATTTGATAGTTACAGACTATTATTACCCAATGAAGAAAATCCTCACCCTAAACCAGCTCTGACTTGTAGCAGTAGCTCCAAATCACATATATTCATCCATTTAATATAAAAGTGTATGTACATACATTGAGTTTCTGTCCAGAACAGACACTGGCGACATTACAATTGATCACTGTAATATACTTCATGTGGCAATGTATTAAATACCTTGGGTCCTAAGAAAGGAATAGGGAACAGAATCAAGAGAGATTAAAACCAATATTAAGCAGGGATTATAACTGTGAGCCTTCCTCCCTGCTCACCTATTTTACAGCATATCTCCTAAACAGAAGTTGTTTAGTGAACATGGAAGTAATATAATATTGTTTTAATGTCCCTTAACCAGCAGCCAAGAATATTAGACTTGTTTTTGTTTGTTTGTTTTGTTTTTTGACTAGCTGTAAATTATCCCAAAAAGTGACATAATGTCACTGGAATTTCTCATCATTTCAATGAGCTACATAATATAAAGGTAGAAAATTCTGTGATTCAATGAGAACATAAAAAGCCTTTAATGTTCCAAAACAAATATATTTCCAGATGACAGAAATTGAGGAGGGGTGACATACAGGCTGGATTCAAAAGGCTCCTGACCAGCCAAAAGAGTTGATTAAATCCATTAATATTTAAAAATGTGAAAAATAAACTTCTATGAGTTAATCATGCACCTATTGCTCAGGTATAGATTTGGGAAGATTTGACTCAGGAAAAGCACACATAAAACAAACGAACTAAAACAAAAGCCTTCATTTGCGATAAACTCCCCTGAACAAATATTGTATCCCCATCACCCAGAAAGCAATAGTGACCTTAGGATATCTCAGCCGAAGCAAAGTATCTGGAAGCAAAAGCACAGCTGTCCTCTGGTCTGCTCGATGCAAACCACCTTGGAAATGTCTGCATTCAACTCTGTGCTCCACACGTCTTTAGGTGTATTTGTGACCTGGACCAGTGAGGATGATGCTGTGACTAAAAATCAAGACCTTTGTGGGATAAATAAAGCAAACTTTTGGTAGCTAGACTATATAAGTAAGAAAGGACTCAGGCATGAGTTGAAACATGGTTAGCTATCTTCAGATATGTGACGGGTTATCACAAAGGAGGATTTACTATCTTCCCTATGACTCTAAGGCAGTATTTTCAACTTGTGGGATGCAGCACGCTGGGGTGCTGTGAGAAGATCTTAGATGTGCCATGACAATTTTTCAAGATCATTAATTAAATTATTATTGAAAGAAGTTCAAAGCACATTAAGACTATATGACTTTTTTATTAAGTCATATATACACAGATCAAGAATACATCTATGCCTTTGTGGGATTCAATGTGTTGATTATTTATGCAAACTGGAATGCTTACATCCTACTGATTGACATAGCTTTCACCTCATTTACTTCATCACAGTGTTAAGACATTTGTGTTCAATACTTGATAGATTTGACTTGTACCCTTGCAATATGCGCCATAGGTGTGGTCCCACCATTAACCCTCCCTTTATTGAATCCTCCCCCTTCAAGCCCCCACCCCGGCCCTCCGTCATCCTGGGCTATAGTGCTGATTCATCTCTCATATGCAAGTGTGCGTGATTATAAATTGGTTTTGTAGTAGTACTGAGTACGGTGGATATTTTTTTTCCATTCCTGAGATACTTTACTAAGAATATTTTCCAGCTCTATCCATGTATATTCTTTTTTTTAACTCTTCTTTTTTTGAGCAACATAATTTAAGTGTGTTGTGGAAATTTAACTATAGGTTTAAGTGTGCTGTGAGATAAAAATGGTTGAAAAACACCACTATAAGGGGATAAAGTTGACAAGAAGCTAAAGAAGATCCTTTGCCTGTAAAGCAAAAAAGTCATAGTTGTCATAGTTTTATGCATCAATTTGGCTGTAGTGTCCATGTACTCAACGAAACACTGATGTAGGTGTTAACATGAAGCTATTTGGCAGAAGCAGTTAATATCAGTACGCTTTAAGTAAAGGAGGCTACCCCTGATAATGTGGGTGGCCTCACCCAGGCATCGGAAGACCTTAACTGCAAACGTTGTGGTTGCCAGAGTGGGAGAAACTCTGCTTTAAGATTGCAACATTAATTCCTACCTGAGTTTCCATCCTGACCTAAGGACTTCAGTCTTCAGTTAGCGTAATCATGCAGATAATTTCTTTAAATGAATGAATGTTTGTGTGAGTGTGGGTGTGTCCTGTTGTTTGTGGTTCTCTGGGGATCTCTGGCTGATACAGTTGTATTACTGCCAGTCATGTTGCGTTTCCATCACTGAAGACATTCAAGCGCAGGGAAGAAAACGGCTTTGGTCATAAGGAGACCATTTAAAATCTATTTCTCTTATTACAATTATAAAGCATGTGTGTCAAACCAGATGACACAGTCTAGCTCGACTTACTCATGTGTTCCTTAGGACCTAGCAGGTGTCAAATACAGTGTGAGGCTCTGGGATTAAATGTGCCAAATCAGCTACTGCTCTGCCTTTTTGCAATATACAAGGATCCTGCAGTCCAGGCAGAGCACCACACTAGTCATTATAGAACACAGAATTGGTGCTCAACAGATATTTGTTGAATGAATCACTGAATAAAGTAGTAAAGATTTATTTTAAGACTGTAGAGGAAAATATATGTACATGTACATATAGCTATCAGTTATTTAAGAAATCTTTGTATTGAAAATATTGAAATGTTCTAAAACTTGAATTTTTAGTAGGATTAAGATTTGATTGCCAAAATGTTCTGTAACATGCCCTTTCCTTCTTCAGTAAGGCATAAGTCTGTTATTCTCCTTCTTCCCTCTTGACTACCCCCTCACATACTGATCCAAAAAGGAACTTGACTCAATGTCTGTTCACTTGACTTGCTTGGAGCTGCAAATTTTTAAAGCACAGGGACTGCATGCTCTGTCTACTTTGTAGCCTGCTTCCCTGATGTGCTCTGCATGGAGGGACACTAACAGCCAACTGTGAGATGGGGTGCACTCGTCTGGCCTCCAGACAGCCAAGAACTCACTCACAAATGTTAAGGAACAGAAGGGGAACAACTGCCTAGATTTTAATAATAAGAGAATCTTAGAAATAACCTCACATTTGTACCACACTTGTAGTTTTCTTAAAGCCATAATTTCATTTTCTCCACCAGTATCACTGTAAAAGAAAAAAAAAAAGCAAATGAAATGCATCATGGGACAGATGAATAAAAAGAGATGTGGATGGGTTTAAATACCAATCCTTACATTCAAAGGGGTGTGCTGTTTTTAAAAAAATTAGATCATATTTACAGGACATAGTGCAACATAGGCTATTTTGGATAACAATGAGAAGCTTATTCTTAAAGGAAAAGTTGATTTATCAGTTTCTTTGTACTTGATCGAAGGCTGTATGAAAAGGAGTACTACATCACAGGGAAACTTTCTGATATGTATACAGGTTGTTGAGAATCTTGGCTATACTGGTTAACAACACACCTGGTACTCTCAGAGGGCTTTGCCAGCCATCAGTTATTCATTGATTTTTGGAAACTGCATGGAAAAGCAAAGCATCAGGTTTCATAAGGTTCATATTATAAAATTCTAATCATCATCTCATTTCCTAATACAGGTATAAGATGTTCAAGAGGACGTGGAAAAGAACTGGTTGATACAAAATGAAAGCTTCCAGTAGCAAAGTCCCAAGAGCCTTGCATAGAGTCGTCAACTGGAATTCTAGAGTTGGCTTCAAGCCTATCGAGCCAGGTGACCTAGCTGAGGCTCCCTCTGCCCTGTGAATTGCTCATACATGTATATGTGAGCTTTGCATGTCTTTTACTCATGCTGAAACTTCCTATTTTACAGTGCCTAACCTTTACAATATAACAACTCTTATTTTCATGGGATAGAAGAAATTATGGCTGGTTTTCTGAAACCACATCAACTTTCAAAGGCAGCTGGAGCAACAGAGATGCGTTTGCACTAGAAATTTGGCTTCAAGGCCAGTACCACCTTGAAAATTTGGCTGATTTCCCCAAACCCATAAGTTGGAGAAATACCAGGAATAAAAAGGGGAATTACAAGGATGAGTTAAAATTTCTTCACTTCCCTGAAAGCTGGTCTTTTTCAGTTGCCAGGAAAACAAATCAAGATCAAAATGAAACTGATATATGGCTAGTATTTAACTGCAGGAACAACATTTCAATGAATAAATTTGCTATCAGTTTAAAAGAAAAAAACAATTAAATTTTTAATAATGTATTTTAATTTTAAAAAGCAGGAACAGAGATAGGTCCTTTTGACTTTGAAAAACAATTTGTAATTTTGTTTCCCAGCATGGCGTGTCCTCTAACTATATTAATATGTTTCTTTAGAGAAAAGTCTTAACTAAGAATTGGTGATTGCCAACCTACGATCTGTTTAATTATTCACAAATAAACAATTGATTTTTATCTTTTTCTTTTCTTTATTTTCTTTTCCTATACCCTCTTAGGCCCCATTTCTCATCTTTTCTTCCTGAACATGCAAGTGAGTAATGACTTACAAATTGCCCAGAGGTCTGATTTTTATACATAACTGTAGACATACACCTATAATTTGAAAACACTCTTTTATTGCTCTGGCAGCAGAAAAAAAAAGAGCAAATAATAACCAACTCATCTCAGCTGTTTGCCTCTTTTTACTTTTCTGTTTTTGCAAGTAAAGGAAGGTAACAGACGATGGAAAGCCACAGGTAACCAGATCATTGTATTTTATGACAACAGAAAACCTATTTTTTCTAGCCCCACCAAACTTTATCTCAAAGCCACCTCCCTCCCTTTGGTCCAATCTTTTAAAAACTATTATTACTGCAACCAACAACTATATGAAGAATCAATGGACTTCATTTCCGGTAAAATCTTCAATTTCAAAAGCCAAGTAGGTGGGCGGCACCTGTGGTTCATCAAGTAGGGTGCCGGCCCCATATACCGAAGGTGGTGGGTTCAAACCCAGCCTCACCGAACTGCAAAACAGAAAAATAGTTGGGTGTTGTGGTGGGCTCCTGTAGTCCCAGCTACTCAGGAGGCTGAAGCAAGAGAATTGCCTAAGCCCAGGAGCTGGAGGTTGCTGTGAGCTGTGTGACACCACAGCACTCTACAGAGGGCCATAAAGTGAGACTGTCTCTACCAAAAAAAAAAAAAAAATGCCAAGTAGGACAAGCTTCACACACACACACACACACACACACAGGGAAGAGGGAAACATGATCTGCCCCTCTCTATAGCTTGACTAATAGTTTTAGAAAATTTACAGTTAAGATACATAATTTTATGTCTCTACTCCTGTGTTCACCGAAGCATTATTCAAAATAGCCAACATATGACAACAACCTCAGTGCCCATCAATGGATGAAGGATTTTAAAAAATGTGGCATATATATACAATGGAATATTATTCATCCTGAGAAAAAGCAAGAAATGCTGTCACAACAACATGGATAAACACAGAGGACATTATGCTAAGTGAAATAAACCAGGTATAGAAAGACAAATACTGTATGAACTTACTCATAGGTAGAATCTAAAAAATCAACCCTGTACATGCAATAGAAAGTAGAATAGTGAAATGGTGATTACCAGAACCTGGGGTGGAAATAGATGGGGAAAGAGGAGATGCTGGTCAAAGGTACAAAGGAGGAATATATTATTCTTATCTGATCTACTGCACAGATGGTGACTAAAGTTAATAATAATGTGTTCTATATTTCAAAATATCTAAGATTTTAAATGTTACCACAAAAACATGCTAATATTTGAAGTGATGAATATGTATATTAAGCTGATTTGACAATAAATACATGTATTGAAACATCACATTGACAATTATTATTTGTCAATTAAACATAAAATAAAATTTAAAACTTGATTAATGGTGGAAAAATGTATCCACATCAGTCTGACAATTAAGATTGTGTACTTGCCAAAATGCACTTAACGTTGGCAGCACCATTTAAACAACCAGTTCCATGAGGTTTCAGAACCCTCGTATACAAGTGTCTCATAGCTGTGTTTATTAGCATGTGTGGGGAGGTCTTGCAGAGTGGTGTCTATTATTGCTGTGTTTTTTGGTGTGCTGTCACAAGAATGTAGGAGCTTGAATTAGAGCAATGAACAAACAGTAAATTTCTTGTTAAACTTGGTGAGAGTGGAAGTGAAATTGAGAACACGTTAGTCCAATTTTATGAGGATAATTCCAGGAAAAAAACAGCAGTGTACAAATGGATTAAATGTTTTTCTAAGAGGAGAAAAAGTGTCACTGATAAAGAGAGGTCAGGGCTGCCAGTAATGAGCAGAACTGATGAAAACATTGCAAAAATTCTTAGAATTGTGCATCAAAATCATTGACTAACTGCGAAAAGCAGAGCATACCAGTAAACATCAATGGAGAAAGAGGAAAATCTTAATTGAAAATCTTGGCATGGAGAAGGTGTGGCTTTTGCATCATGACAATGCACTAGTTCACATGGCATAGTCTGTGAGGGAGTTTTTATTCAGTAAACAAATAATTGTATTGAAACGCCATCCATACTCACCTGCTCTGGCCCCCAGTGGCTATGTTCTTTACCCTAAGATAAAGGAAATACTTCAGGACAGCAAGGGTAACACCCCAACAGTTCTGGGCAGACAATGAGTTTCAAAATTGCTTTGAAGGGTAGACTAGGCACTGGCTTCTGTGCAAACCTTCAAAGGGGAGTAATTCACAGCTGACCACAGTGATATTCAGCAAGGAGATATGTAGCATATTTCCTAAGATAAGTTTGAGAACTTAATTGTCAGACCTCGTATAATCTTAGAACAGTAATGCCCTAAATAATGACCAAAAAGGATTTCCCCAAAAGTTTAAGATGTGGTTGGAACCTTAGGGAAGTAAAATCTCCATGGAGTGGGCAGCTGTGGTTATTTCTCATACCTGTGGTCCTCAAACTGGACCTGAAGATTATTATTAGAACCACCAATCAACTGATATCTTTTGGAAGAGTCAGTTTTAGTCACAAGTTTTAGAGGGAAATTGTTTATATAGTCATATAAACACAGACATATTATAGCATATTACATATTACATATAATGTAAGTACATTTTAGACACTTTATGTAATCAATAGCACATCCAAAATAGTCACATGACCACAACATGCTTATATACCAAAAATCCCCCAGTTCCTTCTCTTCCTCCATTAGAAGTTCTTTGAAAACAATGTTTAAGAATCATTCTACTCCACCATTAAGTCCAAAGGAAGGGAAAAAATTGGTAGATAGCTACTCAAGTAGAGAAAAAAGTTCGTTCTATAGCACAAGAAAACCAAACTACCTATGATGCTATGGATCTTTCTGCTTTTCTGTGTCTCAGCCTTAAAGTACACAAAGATGTAGTACTTTAAAGTAGTTTTTGGTGCTTATTGAAAAAGTCACATTTAAAATCAGAATTGTCCCCATCCCACTTGAAAATGAAATGAAAAAAGCTTTTGAAAACTTTCTGTAATTGAGGGTACAGGGGAAGCAGGAAAGAGTAAGAAAAAGAACAAGGAAGGGGAGGAAAAGTAAATTACTTCTCTTTTGCGCCATGGAAATAAAACAGCACAAGCTTGGTTGTATTTGGTACTCAGTTTATAGCCCAGCAATCTAAGTCTATGAATTTAAGCCTTCATGGATGAGTGCATCAATTGGTCTTTGAATGAGTGGATAGCATTACTCAATTAACTTTGAGGCTACCCCTTTCACGAAGTACAGTTAGCTGCACACAGTATTTCAGTTCTAGAAGGAGAATGTCACCGGCGAAACTAAATTTACAATTCCAGTTGTCTTTCTATCAGCCCCTTCCACAGTTACTACAAACTTGAATAATATGAATGCAGGAAGCATTTAAATAAAAAATGTGTGTTTTCTAGGTTTATTGGCAGGTCTTATCACTTTAATTACTTTAAGCTTGTCAAAAGACAGGTAGAAGCTCACAAGTAAGAAAATCTATGCCCTGAATGCCACATTATCAGTGGTTTCACCTCAGCCAGTGAAGGTAAATGTTTATCCTGCTGGGGCAGGAGAAGATGGAAAGGGGTGGGAAAATGTGGCCTTATACTTTGCAGCACACACCCACATACACTCACCATGTTGTTCCTAAACCAGAAAGCTTGCTTGAGGACAGAATTGCAAGGTAAAATTAGATAAAAGGAAGAGGAATCCTCCCAATACAACAGATCATGTAAATACTGCCATATATATAGTATACATACACACTCACACCCCTCACTTGTTTTATCAGTGCTTTTAAGTAATTAAGAAAGTATTAAATTTTGCCTGTGCTGACACTGCTACAGTCAAATCATCAACCAAAAAGTTCTGGTAAATGTTAAATTCTGTTTTAAACATGTTTAGAAGGCTCATGTATTACCTGGGCTTCAGAAGCCATCTATCACATCCCAAAAGGACTTTCAAATTTCAGAGTGTTAATTTATTGATGACACTAACATATTTCTGGTCAATTTCCCAAGATCAAATATAAGACATAAGAACAATTGTTATGATCGCCAGTGGTCAAGTTGTCATCAATATTAATCAGACTTTGGGTTCCAGAAAGAGAGATGATGAATAAAAAAGTGTGTGTGTGTATGTGTGTGTATGTTTTAAGGGTATTAAGGACTATACAGTTTTTACTTGATAAGTCATCTGTCTTTTAGTGAAAAACAACATATCAACTTGAATGTAAGACATTTATTATTTGTATGTTTTCACCAGAGAACTAAGAAATGAAAATTAGCATATCTTGAAAAATTATAATATTTGAACTTTTGCTTTGTGCAGATTGCTGTCCCAAGACACTTGCATGTAATAGTGCATTCAGTCTTAGTAGCAACTGAGATAGGTATTGCTGGATGCTTTTCATAATCGAAGAAATTGACAAGTTAAGTCACTTGCCAAAGTTGCCAAGTTCACACAGCTAACTAGCAGGTGGAATTGGGAGTCACACATCACATCTGATGTCACAGCTCACCCTCTCATCTGCAAGCTGTATCACTCTCTATCAGCAAATGGGCAATATGGTCTTTTTTACTCCCAATGCCAGTTTGGTATTGAATGTGAGGAGAAGCAGACAAGACAGTAAGACTCGAAGCCTCTGTAAAAATTCACATAGACCCAAGTCACCTATGAGTGGCCCAATTTCCAGGATCTCAAACTGGCTCCCTGAGGGGTTATTCTCCTGCAGAGTAAAGTAGAGAGAAATTCAATTGTGTGTGCCCATGGGAAGATCATAGCCAGTCCTGGGAGACATTTGAGTAAGTGAGGAACTGCAGAGACATTCTAGCAGACACAATTTCTTGCAGACATAAGCAAAAGTTTCTGGTAAGACTGAGACTGTCTCTAGAATAACACAGAGAAAGGTAAATGCCCAGAGCAATGATTAGGCACAGGTATCATATAACCATATTGATAAAGAATTAGAATAAATACAAATTCAATGTTGTTACAATCTACTTGTAAAATTGGTAGTTATGAAGCAGTCAGGTTTGTCTCTACCCAACTATAGAAAAAGATCTCAGAATTATCTCCTGTGCGTAAGTCAAACCGGTGCTACTTTGAAAATGTGAGGTGTGGTTACAGGTCTTAGGAAAAAAAGCCTAATGTTGAAATAAGAAAACACTGTCAGCCCATAAGTAACAGACAAAAAGACCATTGTTAAAGATATGTAGTCTATCATTGTCATTTTCATCTAAATGAAAATAAACACAAATGGTGGAATGAATGCATTTAAGATAGATAAAGAAACTAGCCCAAAACAGATTCATTAATCAGGAATCATAGGATTTTAGAGCTGGAAACGGTCTTAGTAAGCAATTTCAACCTTTGCATTTTATATAAAAGGAAGCTAAGGTCAGCAGGATTTGATCTTCATGTGCAGATGTTATCTTCAGCTCTGGGTGCAAGAAACCATCCTTAGGGAGAACGTATGAAGTGAGAACACAAGAGGATGGTGGTAATATGTCGCAAGCTCTGACTTTTGAGAAGCGGGCAGATAAAGAGTAGCCCATGAAGGCAGCTGGTGAGGAGCAGGGGAGAGGTAGTCTAAAAGCCACAGGGTGTGTGGACCCACCAACCACCCCCCCTCCACCCTTCCTCCCCCTCCCTTTTCCTTCCTTAGAAGGGTGCAGGTGAAGTTTACCAAGTGTAGATTATAAGGGTTTGAATACAATAACTAAGAAAATGCCATGAAGGCTAAGTTAACCAGTTCGGTGAAAATATTTTAGACTGTATATGGAACCAGCTCATTGTACCCCATGTTTGCATTGTACACAGATATGATTTAATGAAAGAAAGAAAGAAAGAAAGAAAGAAAGAAAGAAAGAAAGAAAGAAAGAAAGAAAGAAAGAAAGAAAGAAAAAATA
>CAUYON010035768.1:0-10057 GCA_963573935.1 Arctocebus calabarensis
TTGCAGAAGTGTGGGTGCATGGTGCTCTAAGACAAAGGGAGAGGTGGGGGTGCATGGTGCTCTAAGACAAAGGGAGAGGTGGGGGTGCATGGTGCTCTAAGAGGAGGGGGTCTAACCTCGCAGAAGTGCAGGTGCATGGTGCTCTAAGAGGAAGGGAGAGGTTCAGGGTGCATGTGCTCTAAGAGGAAGGGGTCTAACCTCACAGAAGTGCAGGTGCATAGTGCTCACAGAAGCACAGAAGCATAGTTCTCTAAGAAGAGGAGGCACCTAACCTCACAGAAGTGCAGAAGCATAGTCCTCTAATAAGACGAAGGGGTCTAACCTCACAGAAGTGCAGGTACATGGTGCTCTAAGAGGAAGGGGTCTAACCTCGCTGAGGTACAGATACATAGTCCTCTAAGAAGAAGGGGTCTAACCTTGCAGAAGTGTGGGTGCATGGTGCTCTAAGACAAAGGGAGAGGTGGGGGTGCATGGTGCTCTAAGACAAAGGGAGAGGTGGGGGTGCATGGTGCTCTAAGACAAAGGGAGAGGTGGGGGTGCATGGTGCTCTAAGAGGAGGGGGTCTAACCTCACTGAACTACAGATGCATGGTGCTTTAAGAGGAAGGGTTCTAACCTCACAGAGATACAAATGCATGGTTCTCTAAGAGGAAGGGGTCTAACCTCACCAAGGTGCGGGTGCATGGTGCTCACAGAGGAAGGGGTCTAACCTCACTGAGGTATACATGCATAGTCCTCTAAGAGGAAGGGGTCCAACCTCACAGAAGTGCGGAAAGCTTCCCTGAGGAGTACTGCTAGCTGAGCTCTCATATGTTCAGAGTTAACCTCCTCCTAGGCAAGTCAAAGAAGCAGGAAGAGGGTCCATGCTGGGAGAGCTACAAACAGAAAGGCTCTAATATAAAGGAGTGGAGGTTCTGCACAGAATAGGAAGGGTCCCGCGTGCCTGGGAGAGCAAAGTGGGGGGGTCGCTGAAAATGAAGCTGGTGAAGCCAGCAGGGGCCAGAGTCATCAGCCCCGGGGTGTCCAACCTTTTTTCTTCTCTGCTGAAAATTGAAAGATTAAGATTTGCCGTGGGCCCTACGTTAAATACACAAACACTAATGGAAGCTCATGAACACAAAACAAAGTCCTTGCATATATTTTTAATGATATCCAACACCATAGATAAGCAAATAGTACTCAAATCATCAGCATGTGGCTCACTGGCTGTGTGTTAGACACCCCTCCAAGCATGCTGGACTTCAGAGTTTGGAGTCAATGATTCCCTGTTGCGGTGACCTGTCCTGAATAGTGTAGGGTGTTCAGCAGTTTCCTGCCTCTGCCCACTGTACCCCAAAAGCTCCCCTTCCCCACCCTCATGGGGAGAACCAGTCATGTCTCCAGGGTTGGCCCAATGTCTTCTTGGGGACAACCCTGATTAGGAACCACTGCCCTAGGGCCTCACAGGGATGTTAATAAATTTGGCCTTTATGGTTAAAGCAGTAAGAAGGGAATGAGTCATTTTTCAAACAGTCTGGTAGGACAAGAGGATATTCTACAGCTTCCAGACAAACTAAAGGTCTCCAGGCCTGCAGAAGAAAACCCCTCCCAAGCTGTTCTGAGCAGGGCCGCCTGCCCAGTGCTCCCACCACCCGCGTATAGGTCTGCAGGGAGATTTCAGCCTGGCAGTCATGGGAGTTGATGAATGGTTAGAATTCTGATCTGCGTGCTGGGAGAGGGTTGGAAATAAACTACGGCTGGAGATTATTCAAACAGAGAATGTATAGCAATGATTATATATTATGCTCCTTTCAGGATACAGCACAAAACTAGGAAATCAATATCAAAACCAAAGTACATATCAAACACTGAAATCGAAGAACTTGTGCCCCCAGAGGCAGTAACTCTGTTTTCTGTAGAAGTCTCCTGATGTGCTCACTGGAGACTTTATTGGTTAGAAAAGAAATGCAGTCAACTGTCTCTGCCCCTGTCAACCCAGTCACTTCTGATCTTAGGAGAAACACACGGTCTCCCACTGAGGTTTCTGTCTATTCCGATTCTGCTACATTGTGAGTTATTTTTACTTTAATGAGTGTCTGGAAGGTGTTTATTATGTAATTTAATAGCAATAAATAAGGTAAATCTGGACGAACTCCTAATAGATTTGCTATGTGCGCCCTTACGTAGAGTGAGAGTCGGAGCCTTCCTCAATGACCAGGCAAGTGTTTATTTTGCTCGGTGCCCTGGCTCCGGCCTTCATCCGTCTCCTGCTCGTTCCCACGTGTGGGCTCTGCAGTGAACTCGCTGTTCCTTCTCCATCTGGGCTCACAAACAGTGCCAGTCTGTGCAGGGTGAGCGTCATTCAAACCAGTAAGCACAAGGCGACAGGGATGGAAAAACACCAGCAACGGAGCCCCCCAGTCCACCAAGCAGGCTCAGGCTCCACCTGCCAAAACTGCTGTTAAATTGTTCTCACTTGAGCTCTGCCTCAATGTTTCAGGAAAATTCCTAACTTTTTAAAAATTATATAATTCTTGGGCAGCACCCATTGTTCAGTGCTTAGGGCATAGACCACATACAGTGAGGCTGGCGGGTTTGAACCTGGCCCAGGCTAGTTAAACAACAGTGATAACAATAACAAGACGGTAGCCAGGCGTTGTGGCAGGTGCCTGTAGCCCCAGCTACTCGGGAGGCTGAGGCAAGAGAAATGCTTACGCCTAAGACTTTGAGGTTGCTGTGAGCTGTGACAGCACGGCACGCTACCAAGGGTGACAGCTTGAGACTCTGTCTCAAAAAAAGAAATTATATAATTCTTAATTCATCCTTCAAGTAAATGATACATATCATGCCTGCTTCAAAGCACTTAAAGCAGAGATTCATGAACTTTGCAGACTTTAGAATGACCTACACTGTCCTTCACAAATATATACAAATACCCACTACAGACTTAAAAGAATGAAACTCACTAGAGACAGTGGCAGCCCATCTCCACTTTTAAAATATTACCAAGACAATGTGCGTAATAAACCATAATGCACACCAAAATTTAAAAGTAACCACCTTATACATCAGTGGTTCTCAACCTTCCTAATGCCACAATGTATTTTCATTGTTACAAAGGGGTTGTGACCCACAGGTTGAGAACCGCTGTTACAGATAGAGCCATAATTAGCAATCATGTGGCAAGTAGCATCATGTGACCTTAAGCATAATCAAACAGGGATAAATAAATGTAAGTGACTGTAATAAATTATGATTTAATAATCTCCTCTACTAAAATAGGCTAAAATCTGTTTGGAGGAACAACATATCTTAATGATCAATATACCCCTAGATCCAGTTATACAATCTTTATTCAATAAATGTTAAAAAAATGAACAAGTATACCCATATCTACATTTATGAATATTTACTTTAATCACTTTTCTTGTTCCATCAGTATGTAAGAAAACATCTCTACTACAGCATCTCACCTTATACATGGAATGCTTTTTTAAAAATGTCATATACTCAGAAATAGAGAATAAAAAATAGTGGTTACTGAGGGGAGGGGAAGTGGGAGGAAATGAACAGATATAGGTAAATGGATACAAACTATCCAACACAGAGAATAAACTAGTCTGGAGATCTAATATACAACATGAGAACTATAGTTAATAATGTTGTATTGCATTAGGGATTTTTTGCAAGAATAGTAGAATGTAGATGTTGTTACCATAAAAAAAGAAGTGAGTAATTCTGTGGGATGACAGATACGTTAACCTTCTTGACTGTGGTGACTACCGCACTACGTGTGTCTATCGAAACATCACGTGCACCTTCAGCAGATGATCAGCCCTCTGTATCTGCAGGCTCTACACCTGCAACCAAAGGCGGATTGAAAATAGCCAGAAAAAATTAAAAATAACAAGACAATAAAAATACTAATAAAAATGCAAATTCATGCTGCCTTGCATAACATTAACATTGTATTAGGTATTATGAGTCATGTAGTAATCATTTGAGGAATATGGGAGAACACGCATAATTTATACGAAAATCCTACACCATTGTATCTAACAGACTTCGATATCTGCAGATTTTGATAGCTGGGGGGGGGCCTGGACCCAGTCCCCATCCCTGCCCCATACCAAGAGAGCCTGTCTACAGTTTTTAAAAAGCTTCTGGTCATACACAAAGGAAGGGGAAAGTGAAATTCCACCACCTTCACTGTGTTTGAGCACTTACCAAAGTCATGGGAGAAAGTACAACATACTGGGTCCTAGGAAGGAAATACACGTTCCCCACATTCCTCTTTTCCACTAAGAGTACAATTCAAGTCTTGATTTTTAAAAGAAGTGGAAATAACCCACATCCATGACAGTCATAAAATTCTCAGGAACAAGCTGGACGACTCCCCAGGCCCACTCGGCCGCCGCCCACCCCGCCTGTGCTGACCTCACAGCCTCTCATCACATTTTTGCTCTTGGCAACGTCTGCCTCTTTATCTTTTCAAAACCAGGGTTATAGTTCCTGTCCGTGTCACAAGTGATCCACGCACAAAAAGATTCTAGGCCCTACACTGGATTTGAGACCCCAGTATCTCAAATGCAGGGAAAAGGCAGACTGAGAATCAGTAATGCAGGCACAGGGGCACCATCCACTGGCTTGTAATGACATACAAATTCCACGCACGTAACATCTGGCGTGTTAAACTCTAGGCACTGCACACTAGTTCTCTGTTTTATTTATTCTGAATCTGTCCAAAAATGACAAATGTTTTCCTACTTACAGAGCACTCCATGAAACCGCTGAGTAAGGGCACTAAAACAGGTTCTTCATTCCTAATAAATCACTATGATTTATGTCGCACGTGTCCTCGTAGAGAGGATAATAGGAGGCTGATGTGCATAACATATCCCTCAAAAAAAAAGACATTTTATTGGGCTCTTACTCACTCTGGACAAGCATTGTGAAGCAGGGACGCGATGGTCGAGCACAGAGCATTAAGCAATGTTGAGAGAGATCAGTTGCCAAATGGAGCTTAGAATAAGACTTTCAAAGGTAACTCAGATAAAATTAATGAGACATCACCTCAGTATCAATGCTGCCTTTGTAATAAATGTACCTGGAAATACTGCTAAAACCCAAGGAAGGGGAAATTGCAGGGGAGAGAGGGCTCTCCCACCTGGATCCCGAACAGTCCTGAGATGCACGTGCATTTGTGCAATGAATTCATAACCCCATTGTTATCACCAAGCCAGACATGCACAGTGATCCCTGCGGCACACGGAAGAATCACCTGCAGAACTAAAGGCAGATACCTGAGCACAGCCCTGAAGACTGCCCAGCAGGCTGGAGTGAGGCCCAAGAATTTGCGTTTTCAAAACTCTCCCAGGTAATGCAGCACATTCTGGCAGTTGGTATTTTCTGATTCCTCTGCCACCTCAGGTGGCTTCTGGGTGTTGATTTTAACCTGGTAAACTAAGCTCCCTGAAGGGAAGCACACTGGGGGTGTGGCCCGGATTATACCCACCCCGAGGCCTGCAGAAATAAACATCTACGATGCTCACAGGGCTCGGCTCCTAGAAAGTGAAATATTGGCAGGTCCGATGTAAGACAGTCTGACTCCAAAAACTACACTCTTTTCATGTTGTCATGAAAGTCACCAAGCAGATCAAGATCACTTAAGGAGGGACAAAGGATCCAAAAGAGAGAAGTCAGAATCTTGGAGAACACTGTTAATGGGTTGAACTGTGTCCCCTCACCCAAAAGTATGTTGACGTCCAAACCCTCAATAGCTCAGAACGCAAACTCACTTGTAAACAGTTTTCACAGAGGTGATCAAAGTAAAATGAGATCAGTAGGATGAGCCTTAATCCAACACCAATTTCCTTACAGAAAGGGGAAATTTGGACATGGAGACAGACACGTGGGAAGAGAGGGCAGATGGAAAGGGGCCGGGGCAGTGGCTCACCCCTGTAGCCTCAGAACTCTGGGAGGCCAAGGCAGGTGGACTGCTTGAACTCAGGAGTTTGAGACCAGCCTGAGCAAGAGTGAGGCCCCATCTCCACTAAAAATATAAAAACTAGGCAGGCGCTGTCGGCACCTATAGTCCCAGCTACTTGGGAGGCTGAAACAAGAGGATGGCTTGAGTCCAGGAGTTTGAGGTTGCTGTGAGCTGTGACATCGCAGCACTCTACCCAGGACAACAAAGTGAGACTCTGTCTTAAAAACAAATGTAAGAGACACATAGAAAGAAGCTGCATGATGAGAAGCCAAGGGACCAAGCGGTGCTAGAGGCCAGAAGCAGCAGGGGGGTTCCCCTCGGGAGACCCCAGGGAGAGGACATCTGTGCAGACCCCAGATGTGGAACTATGGCCTCCAAACCGTGTCACATCACCTCTGTTCTTTCAATTGTCAAGTTTTTTTGTACTTTGTTATCCAGCCCTATGAACCTCATACACCGATATTTACAGAACAAAAGGAAGCCCCACAAGGGGCTGAGAGGCCTGCACAGGACAGAGAGAGAAGAGGGTAGGCATGAGAGAGCGCCACAGCAATCCCCAAATAATTATTCTCCTTCTAAAATGACCTTTCTAGTGAGGAGAACAACTTCACCTGGACATGTGATTAGGAAATCGTAAGACATTTTTGAGCATTTGAATGGTTAGCAGGAAAGGATAATGAATGTGTTTGACACAACCTTATCTTTGAGAATGATTTTATCATGAATTGTCAAAATAATCTAAAGAGGTGGGCAATTATTTAAATCAGAAACTGAAGCTGAGAAAAACAAATCTGCTCATGAAATTATAAACATGTAGTCATTATTATATTAAGTTTTAACTGTTCCTTATTTAACATATACAGCACTCTGAGGGGGTTTCATTCACCTTTCACAGTCAGGAAACACAGGAAGGTTAGGTAAATTGTCTGAGATCAGGGATTTGGTCAGAGGTTAAAAAACAAAACAAAATAAAATAAAATAAAAATACATATATATGTACACACACACCTATATATATAATATATATATATATCTTCAAACTGAACATCTGTTGTTCTCTGCACACACCACACTTGCCCCTTTTGTGGGCTGGTGAACCCCATGAAGTAACTATTGAAATGACCCAGGTACTCACAGTGGTTTTATTAAACTATAGCTTTATAACTTCACAGAAATTGTCAAAAGACATTTATCTGAGAAGCCTTATGTATAAAGTGAAGAAACCTTCACAAAAAGGTAGACAGAGTTTATTGCTGTCAAAATAAAATATTTTTTCCCACTAACATATTAGTAAAATGGCTTTTCCAGTAAGGTGAACAACTTTGATTAGAAGCACGGGAAATCTCAAGGCAGAATTGGGAGGTCACCATCTGAATCGTCGATGTTATTACTGATTCCTCTCCTTGATAATGAGTAGAAAATCATCTTGAGACACAAAGCATCTGGCACATTACAATATCAGATTTAAGTATTTTTATTAACATCATGTTTTCCTGCTATACTCAGATTAAATAAAGCTTTATGGTTTAATAAAGATTTCTCACAGGACTAGAAGAACTTTTTCAAAGACCATCCTGCTTCATTGTAAGGCAATTTCTCATTCAGCTGTAAGGTCTAAAAGAAGATTTCAGTGTTGCTTAAAACACAACAATACAGAAAAGCAAATGATATAGCTTCCTCTTTATTATTAAATGTTTATTTTCAGAATCACAGAGCTAGAAAGGATCTCCAAAAGGCATTTAATTTATCCACGTAGCCACAATGCTGCATAGAAATGTATTTAAACACTGATCAGAGTGAAAAGTCTCCAGGATGGCTCCTCCCATCTTCTGCTGCTGGTGTGAGGACGGCGGGGAGTCCTTCCTGGGGAGTTCCACCTGTTCCCAAACTCTTGTCTCCCCACAAACAAAAGCCCTTGGAGGCTCCACTCTGCCCATGTCCAGGCCAGTCCTGTTCTTCCAGAGGGAGACTGTGGACACTTCTGGCCCAAAACATACATTCAGGCAGACCAGCATAAATGTCCTTGGCAACCTACCCAGTTCAGATGATTGCACCCACATTCTGATCACCGGGACTAGTCCTAATTTCTGCAATCAAGGCTTTTTTTATATTGGTAACATGCGTATAGCATGTACTTTTCCAGAATTGAGACTTTGCTTTCTTCTGGCTAGTCTCCCATTGAAATAATCTTGCCCTGAATTCTGTTCTAATGGCTGAAATCCTGCAATTGGCTGGACATTTTCTCGGGTCCTAGCAGTCTGCCTGTCTTCCCGGAGCCCTGAGAACCTGCATCAAATTACTTTATCTTACCTATCAAAGCATGTGTAACTCTGTGATGAGCCTATATTTGTTGTCTGTTACTATACATTTTTATAATGTACCCAGCGTATCGTCAGCTGGATGTAACACATCTATCATCCCACAGCCTGTCCCATTCCCATGACAGCTTCCACCTGTCATTTATCTTGCCAAGGTTAACTGTGCTACTTCAGCCCAGTCTTGAACACAGCCTACGATGACAGCCACTGCTTGGAGCTGCCCCAGTGCAGGCCCATCAGCATCTTTCCTCCCCTTACCTAGGGTACTCATCAGCAAAACTTCATAATTTCTATAGGTATCAGTTTTTTTTATAAAATAAAAAATCTATCTTCAAATAAACAAGAGACAGAGATATCCCTCATGATGACAGAAGTAACGTTTATAAGTGGTTATTTTCAATCCTAAAATAGAAATTTAAAATATTATTTTACTTAAAAATATTTGTATGTACGTATTTTGCTTTATTTCAGAAGGATTAGTAATAGTTTTATTTAATTAAAAGTATGGCTTATGGCCAGGTACGGTGGCTCACACCTGTAATATCAGCCTTCTGGGAAGCCGAGGCAGGAAAATCACTTGACCTCGGGAGTTAGAGACCCACCTGAGCAAGAGCAAGACCCCCATCTCTGCTAAAAAAGAAAAATTAACTGGCATTGTGGCCAGCACCTGTTGTCCCAGCAACCAGGAGGTTGAGGCAAGAGGATCACTTAAACCCAGGAATTTGAGGTTTCTATGAATCAGGTTGACACCATCACACTCTAGCCTGGGCAGCAGAGACTCTGCCTCAACAACGACAACAACAAAATTATATTTATCATCAGAGAAATGCAAATCAAAACCACCCTGAGATATCACCTAACCCCAGTGTGAGTGGACCACATCACAAAATCCCAAAGCTGCAGATGCAGACAGGGATATGGAGAGAAGGGAACACTTTTACACTGCTAGTGAGACTGTGAACTAATACTGCCTCTAAGGAGAGCGGATGGAGAACCCTCACAGAGATAAAAGTAGACCTTCCACTTGATCCTGCAATCCCACTATGAACTATCTACCCAGAAAAATACAATCATTTCACCATAAGGACATGTGCACTAGACTGTCTACTGCAGCTCAATTCGCAGTCACCAAGATGTGGAATCAAGCCCAGGGCCCCTCAGTCCACAAAGGGATTAACAGACCATGGTATATGAGCACCATGGGGCCCTACTCAGGAATAAAACCAGGAGATTTTACATCTTTTGTATTTACCTGGATGGAGGTGAAGCACATTCTTCTTAGAAAAGTATCACGAGAAAGAAAAGGCAGATATCCAATGTACTCAATACTCACATGAAGCCAATAGCTAAACAACTACACCTTCACATAAGAGAAAAACACAATTAAATTCAGGTGGGGGAGGGGGAGGAGGGGAAAAAAGGGGGAGATTGGTAAACTGTCACCTACTGTGCACATTGTAAGGGTATACAGCAAAACCCCGGGAGAAGGGCTCAACTGCCCTTGAACTTGAACTTTACCTAAGAAATGTAAACAATGTCAATGGGCACTTGGGCTTCTTCCACGACTTAGCAATTATGAATTGGGCTGCAATAAACATTCTGGTATAAATTGTGGTACATGTATACCACGGAATACTATGCAGCCTTAAAGAAAGATGGAGACTTTACCTCTTTCATGTTTACATGGATGGAGCTGGAACATATTCTTCTTAGCAAAGTATCTCAAGAATGGAAGAAAAAGTATCCAATGTACTCAGCCCTAATATGAAGCT